>SCDY01002581.1:0-11921 GCA_004143825.1 Drosophila micromelanica | reverse complement strand
GCTTTAAAATTATGCAAATACGCAACACTTATCGATTCGAGCTATCAGGTATATCGGTTTTCGCGATTGTGGGGGCGGGCGTGGCCAAAAAAATTTTTCTGTGATGTTTGGGGGAGCATACCAGTAATATAAAAATTTGGTGACCCTAGCTCAAAAACGGTGGGATATATAGCCATATCCGATTTTTAATGGCGGAGGCGCTGGGGGGCGTTCTTGGAGGCGTGGCCGGGAGATCAAGGTGTCAATCTTCTAAGGAGGTCGCCAGCTATATACACATCAAGTTTGGTGGCTCTAGCTTTAAAATTATGGACTTTATCGATTTGCGATTTTGGGTGTTATCGATTTGCCACGCCCCCAGTGGGCGCAGCCCAAAATCCTTAACACTTTATCTGACCCGGGTATACACGAGTATATATCCAAAATTTCAAGTCTCTAGCTTCAATAGCGGCGAAAATAATTGCGTTCATACGGACAGACGGACGGACGGATAGCAAGACGGACATTGCACAAAACCAATATACTCTTTCACTTCATGAACGAGTACAGAAAAAGGTTTTGATGCAGATTTATAAACAAATTTATGATCTAAAAAACGGCATAGAAAATATATTAACATTTTATTTTAGTCTTTTATAATTTTATACTAATACACCATTACTCATATAACTGCGTCAACAAAAGTCTACGTACTCGTACTTTTCCGCTATGTCTGACGCCAGCGCTCTTCTTAAAAGTAAGGGGGAATTTCGAAGCATGTGTGCAAGGACGTCGAAATGCATCACAATTAGTGCTCATTGCTTAAACTGGTCGAAAATATCAATTTTTTAGTAAAAATGCTGCGTAATGAGCTTCCACTAGAAGAACATGCAGCTCCATGCAATGGAGCAAAAGTCATATGCAGAAATTTTGGAAATAACATCCAGAGCCAAGAGCCAACAATACAAACAGTCATTGGCCGCTTTAAATACGAAGAGCGGATCAAAAATAATAGCAGATCTGGAAGACAATCCTCACTTTCAGACCGCGACAAGCGCCAAATAAAGCATTTGTTGGACAAAAATCCGTTTAGTAGCGCAGTACAGATTACATTAAAGCTAAGTAGGACAACTCAGAAGGATATAGACCCAGAAACTTTTCATATGGCGATAAAATCATATAACTTTAAATCGTACACTCCACGCAAGAGGCCACACGTAAATTAAATAAATTGTAAGAATCGTTTGGAGTTCGCTAAAACCCATTTTCAATGGGTTCAGGGTATAAAAATACTTACAGTTATTTCTATCACCTCCAAGCACCCATTTTCAATGGGTTCAGGGTATAAAAATACTTACAGTTATTTCTATCACCTCCAAACAGTTTATGATAACGCAAGAAATCTGGTCGCCCGCCAAAAAATTTTCCATTTTTGTTTAGAACTTCTTTTATCAACTCCAAGTTATTCACGACAACACAACGTGTATGACCAAGAGTTAATGAATAAATATCGCCATAGCTTTTTGTTAATGTTCCAAGTGCTTCGAATGGATTGCTAAATTGGCCAATTAAATCTAAGTTTCCGATTATGGGCCAAGGATGCGGGCCTGGCGCTTGTATAATGCTATCAATTTTCTTTGAATTCGAGAGTTCAATTTTAACAGCTGCTTTCCGTTGGCGGTCACGAATTATTAAAATATAGGATATGATAATTACTAATAGTAAAATGCCAAAATGTATATAAAACATTATGAAAAACATTTTTTTTTTTTAATTTAATAGAGCAATATTACGGTCTTTATAAGCAATTAAGTTATACTTTATAATAAACAATAGATGAATTTTTTCTTCTGTTTGTAACCAAAAAATATCCGGCGACTTTGAGTTTTTTATTGAAACTAAGAATAAGCAATGTTCTTGCCGCTCGATTGAAGTTTATTTGGTTTTCAAAGTACTTTCTTCGCTTCTTACGTTTTATTTAAGTGCTGAAGTCAGAATGCGCGCAAGTATATTCATAAATATGTATGAGCATCTTTACATACAGATATATATTTCAATGTACAAAGACACAAACAGTGGCGCATAGCTTATTTTATGCAGTTTAAATTCTTCATCCAACACTCTTTAAAACTCACAGAATGATGAAACTAAAATGAAATTATATAGTGGTTTGTTTGGCACACTTGCATTGGTAGTCGTACCTTACTTCTATAATTATTTTTATAAACATTTTAAACTGATTTCATTTCTTGGCCGTCCAGGAATGGAATTGGAGTAATAGCGTTGATTACTAAATGGAAGAATATAATGTAACTTAAATGATGGTGGGACCGTTTAAATCAAACATAAAAAAGTAAGACCGTTACTGTCGGACGTTACAGACTGCGTTCTACTCGTTTACATTTTCAAATATTATTATGATTTTGAAAAATTTCGGTACTTTGTAACTTGTGTAGGGGTGGGTGAGAGTGGGGCAGCAATCTTTATACACTGGTGTTATCGATTTTTGCAAATACGGGGGCGGTAGTGGGCGTGTCAATTTGTTTGCGTTGTTTGCGAGACCATTTTTGCAATATATGCAAAATTTGGTGACTATGTCAAAAATTCTGGGAGATATACATAAACTTAAACTAGGCTGAGCCTGAAACCTATTAGTATTTTTTGTTTTTTAATTTTTAAGGTATTTAGTAATGAAATTTATCAGTATTTTTTGTTTTCCAATTTATAAGGTATTTAGTAAGTATGTGTTGATAAAATAAATATATTGGAATGTTGCCCAAATTTTTCGTTTAACACATAATACTCTTGAAATTGAGGATATGCGTTATACATAAAAAAAATGACTAGCCACAGTATTTGACAATAAAATGGAGCTTATAAGAGACAATAGGCCAACTTTTAAATTTAATCAGGTTGACGACCCAAAGCATAACGCGAATAAGACAGCTCAATAAATGCGTAAAAGTTATACATACCCCCAGATGCATACCCCAGAGACCAGAGTCCCGATCTTAACCCAATGAAAAATGTTCGGTTATTTTTAAAGAAAACGTAGCTATGAGGCATCCAAAAACAAGAGCATCAACTTTTTCCTAGTAATTATGACTTCAAAAACAGTCTACAATGTCATAACACATTGTGTGCCAAATGAGGTCATATAAATATTAAGTCTTAATGGTAATTAAAGTTTTATGTATAAAAATAAAATAAATAAAATAAAAAGCCCCGTTAATAATTTATGTCAAGCTATTGGCAATTGCAAAATTGAGTCCCAATAGTTTTTCTGGTTTTTAATGCAATTTAATTGCCGGTAGCTATAATATTCTCTTTAAAAAAACCCTTATCATTAGTTACTTAATAAGCATTTACTCATTTACGGATTTGGTAATAAGTGTTGTGTTATGAAGAAAATTAACAAATTTTTTTCAATGTGTGAAATCATTTTTGACACACTGTATATACATACAACTGGTTTGGTTTCCATCCAAACTTATGCGCATATTTGCTGATACAATGCTCCGACATGTTCAATAACTTTAAAGTGTCCATGTATATATATATATCTATATAAATATATATTATACAAATCTACATATATATAAATATACATAAAAGAGCAAGAAAGTTAGGTTTTAGCACTTACACAAAAATAAATACATGTATATTAGATTGACATACGTATGTATCGTATGTATATATATTTATACTCTTTATGAGGTTATTAAAGTTCGGTCACTAAATGTGATACGTATACAAGATTTCTCTGATTCTATACAGAAGTTATAGTCGTCTGTACGGATGTATATACAATATTTCTGTTTTTCTTAAGACATTCTGAGCAAACTTGATCAATAATTATATATTATAATATATATTTTAACCACTGTAGAATACAGCTACCATAGAAAGAATTGAGTAAATATTTCTACATAAAACCTATTTTGTTTCTAAAAAATCCTAGCTTCTCAATTTTGTATCACGTATCACAAAAATGTAAAATTTCTACATTTTATGGTCATCTCGGTAATTCGTAACGTAAAAACAAGTTTTCAGTTTTGCGACCCTTACAAGCTTTTTTCTTTGGAAAGGTTTGTAAAAATCAATTGAAACGATAAACGAAGAGAACCAATCAAAAGTTACAAACTTTTTTTAAGCTTAATATGTTTCTATATTTTCCTCTTAAATTAATAGAAAGATGTAAATCAATAACTAAAAAAATTACTCAAATATTAAAACGAACTTTAATTCAAAAGCATCGCTTATAGATTTTTTTCTTTTTTTATCTCGATATTTCGTAAACCTGTAAATCCTAATCCCCTTATATTTTATAATTACCCGGATCTGACGTACATATTGTATATAGCGCATCTCCTCCATTCGTGTGCAAATGAATTTCGGTTTCGACAGCTGTTTTAGAAAGTAAGCTAAACGCGTTATAAAGTAAATAATAATATATAGTATACATATAAAATATAAGTAAAATATCCCAGTTTTTAAGATAATAATAATAAAAACTTAAATTTATTGTTGTTTATTATTATTATATTAAACTATATTTTCTTTAACTATATAGTATTACTGTACTCTTGGAGTCGACCTTATTCGATTACTACATATCTACGAATCTTTGTAGAATCGAATTTTTATACCCTGAACCCATTGAAAATAGGTTAAAAAAGGTATAATGGTTTTGGGCAAGTGTATGTAACAGATGGAAGGAAGCATCTTTGACCTCATAAAATGTATAAGTTCTTGACCAGGACGAAAAGCTGAGATGATTTACCCGTCTGTCCGTCCGTCTGTCTGTGCGTCCATCCGTCTGTTCGTCCGTTTCTATGGTTATCATATGGTGGCATGTTTTTAATTACAATTTGGTCTATTTGGGGCCAAGCGCAGCTACCGGGTAATTCGCGTTCGGCATGCATTTGAGTATGTGTGTAAATTTGCAAATGTATGTATGAATGCAAAGGGATTGAAATATTTGTAAAGACATATCACAGTATTTAGAGCATCTCCTAGTCGGGAAGTTCGGTAGTAAAAACGTATATTGGTTTTGTGCAAGCTTATGTAACACGCAAGGAGACCTCTCGGACGGCGGGAAAGGATGAGTACATATGTTGGCGAGCATCAGTAGTATATAATCGATTGCTAAGAAAGTTTCATCAATATTGTTTAAGATACACAAATGTTATTCTAAAACATTTTATTTGTTAGAGCATTATTAGTATTTTTTTTTGTCTCCCGCTTTTTATTGTGTTGCAACTGTTTTCTGTTTAAGTTATTTGGTGTATTATAAATCTTTCATATGTATTATGCGGTATAGGGTGATTTTTAGCCCATTTCCTCGACTAGAAACTCATGTTTACTTATGTATATATATATGTATATATGTATTTATTGTCAAACAAAGTAATTTAAATCGTAGACTGGTGCCAAATGTATAATAAAGGTGATTTTTAAAAAAGTTGTGAAATAATATGTCGGCGTATGGTTTGAGTATGTGAGTGTATGGATATATGTACCTTTTCGAATAATGTTGTGAATGGTTGTCTGCATTCTTGTCGCGTTGAGAAGAATCGTTTTAGCGGGGCGTAGTGTTGCTGTCGGCGAGTGAGGCTCGGTGGTAGAAACAAAGAAGAAGTTTGCGACGCAAGGCAGTTGCCTTGCGGTTAAGCAATGGCAGAAAACAATAATAGTGTTCCAACATCAGAAGTGGGATCGAAACAACACGCTGGTGCTACCTAAATTCAACGCAGACCTCGCTGGCGCCTACGCATCGGCATGGCGCTCTACAGTGAATATAATTGGTGATGGCTTTGAGTGCCGCAATGGAAGGTACTGCGTCGCAGTGGTTTTCTCATATAAGTTATCCCGACATAACTTCGGATAAAATTAAACCTTTTTCTTTAGCGTTTTGCCGATGTACATATAAATACCAGCGTTTCTTAGCAATGTTGGCCAGTGTTTCTGGCAATGTTGGCAAGTTCTCCGAAAGATGGACTTATAACATAAGCATAATGACTTATTACGAGATGGCGTGAAACAAAAAAGAAAATTCTACAAGAACAAATAGTTTCATCTGACACAGCCAAAGTCCATTTCTGTGGAAAACCAGGCCATAAGACAATCGATTTTAGAGCAGCAAAATCTTTCGTCTCGTACCATGAACAGTAAAGGCCCGAGCATTTTTAGTCACCATAAATAATCAAATGTATCATGCTTTAAGTGTAATGAGGTTGGCCATATTTCAACACATTGCAATAAGCCCAAAATGGACAAGGTCAAGAATATGATTCAACAACATTAGACTCTGGAACGGAATAATAATTGTACTGATTTTTTTTTCCATTTTTTGAACAATGAGTATTTGAAAAATGATATCATTATTGGTCAAGAAGTATTGTTCCCTGGATTCAATGATCAAACACTGAGATAAATTAAGAAGTTTTTTGATGAAATACTCAAAATCTTTCATTAACGGAATTCCTTTGTCTAGAGCTAGTTAGGGTGAAATGAAAATGAAATTAAAGGACCCAAGAAAAATTGTTCAAAGACGTCCATATAGACTCTGCCCAAATGAAAGAGAACTGGCACGAGATAAAATCAATGAACTATTAGAATGTAAGGTCATAAAACCAAGGTGCTCACCATATGCAAGTCCCATAATGCTAGTTAACATCGTTTGTTTATTGACTACCGAAAATAAAATTCGAATACAGTTTGTAGATACCCCTTATATCAGACTAGACAGGCAGACTTCATGGAGCGCAATATTTTATATGCCTAGACATAGCAAGTGGATAATACCAAATTCCCTTGTGCAGATATTCGGTAGCACGTACAGCTTTTGTCACTCCAGATGGACAATACGAATTTTTAGCAATGCCTTTGGGCACAAAAATGCGCATGGATAACTGAATGGTGGCCGCTTCAACAAAAATTGAAGCTGTGGAACGGTTACAGATTACTCTTGATTGTCTTATGAATGCTGGATTTTCATTCAATATAAAAAAGTAATCTTTCCATAAGTAAACAGTTCAATATTTGGGTAACGAAGTAAGTGCAGGTGAAATTCGTTCAAATTCATACCACCTTTCGGTCGGTGTTTTCTTTTACAATTTATTGGATTAGCGTCTTCTTTTGCCAAGCAGTATTCAATCGAGTTGCAAACCGATGCAAGTTCTCTTGGATACGGTGCCAACAACAAACCTTATGTCGTTGAATATTTAAGTAAGGCAGCTTCACCTGCTGAGCCACAGTAGCATTCTTATAAATTGCTTGGTTTGTCTATAAAACATATTTGCCATAATTTATTGGATTGAAATTTGAAATTGGAAGGTAAACGAATGGCTCATGTTGACTTTTTTTCAAGAAATCTGGAATCCTAAAAACGAGTTAAATTGGCAGAAATATCTAAAAATGGGCTTTTGGCTGAACAGCGTCAAGATTTTAAAATAGTTAATATGAAAGTTAAAGTTAAAGTTAGTTAAATTGAAAGACAATTCTTAATTCTCTTGAGAGCAGGAATACTATATTGAAAAACTCAGCGAAATGGTTGATCTTTATCAATTCTTCCTCGAACATTTACGTGCTTCGTAATAAACTAAATTCATGAATCAATCATGCACTTATGATGAGAGATGACATTAGATAAGTCCTATGACTATTACTGGTTTGACAACATGTCAGAGTATATTCGAAAGTTTGTTGAAAATTGAAATTGCATTACTTGTAAAATTTCAAAGTCTTCTTCTGGCAAAATTAAAGAAAATCTCCATTCAATACCAAAAGTAAATATACCTTGGCACACTATTCACATCGACGTAACTGGAAAGTTGAGTGGCAAGTCTGATCAAAAAGAGTATATTATCGTCCAAGTAGACGCCTTTACTAAATTTGTTTATCTTACACACACGCTTAAAATTGATGCTAAAATGCTGTGACGATGGCATTATATTTCTTTGAGGTAAAAAATCCCAAAATAACATAAGGGTAGGGGGTTTGCCAGCACTAGAATTAGTGATTTTTTTTCACAACAGAAAATAATTTTGCATTAAACTGTCGTAACAAAGGCAAGCCCCTTTGAATTGTTTATTGGCAAAGATGCTCGCCCGTCGGAGTTGCTTTCAATCTGCGATATGGAAAATGAGATTGCTTTGGCAGAAGTAAGAGCGCGATCAGTTCATAATATTTAAGCTGCAGCAAAGCTGCAATGGGAGGCAAGTACTCCCGTGTTTGATACCAAAATTAGAATTAAAGTACAATTACGGTCTTATGCTGCAAGTCAGCTATACTTAAGCTAAAGCTTATTTTTCTCAAGCCCAAAAGCTCAAAAAAGCGGAAAAGTTCAGTATCGAAATTATGTTTACACGAAGCTGCGCGTAGAGATCTAGAGTTTTGCATTAAATGCCTATGTTAACAAAAGCTGCGTGTGGGAATCTAAAACTTAGCGTAAAATGTTTATGTTAGCGACTGCGTAAGAGAATCAGAGCTGAGCGTGGGAGTCTAAAACTTTGCATTTAGAAGTTGTATAAGTTAAATGATACAGATGTGTAAGGATCTTATAAGAGTGGAGAATTTTGCTTATGATTCCAATAAGTATTGCTCTGTGGTCAGGATTTATTAGGGGCATCAAAATCTATGTACAAACCAATTTGCAAGACTGTAATATTTGATTTGCAGTTCTTATGGTTTTATCTATATTGGGGGCGATTGGTGGGAGGTATCCAAAACCTGAAACATTTAAATTCTTCGTATGTTTTATGCGAACATAATAAAATAAAATAAATTTGGTGGCTCTAGCTCTTATGGTTTGGGAGTTATGCTTTAAAAACCAAGTCAAAAAAGCGATACATTTCGATAACAGGAAAACGGAAAGAGTTATCGATATTTTGAAATAAAATTGATCTGAGTATGGTATATACGAACTGAATGAGTCCAAGATCAGCTTTCTAGCTTTTGTAGTCTCTGAAATCGTCGTGTTCATACAGACAGACGGACAGACAGATGGACAGACAGACAAGGCTAAATCGACTCGGCTAGTGATACTGATCAAGAATATATGTACTATATGGGGTGCTGGGGATACTTCCTTCTGCCTGTTACATACATTTGCACAAATCCATTATACCCTTTTTTACCCATTTTCAATGAGTTCAGGGTATAAAAAGGCTAGACCCAGACGAAATCATTAGGTTTTTGTTACATCGCCCAATCACCCCCAATATCGAAAAAGTTATAAAAAAAATCATAAAATCAATTAATACAGTCCTGCAAATGGATTTTTACATACATTTTGATGCTCTTATTAAGCCCTGAAAATTTCATAACAATTTCATACATTTAGTTTACGAGCAAATCAAGAGTCAATTTCACTTTCACAATATTATTATTAATATTTATCGTTTTTATGACAAATGCAGAATTTTGAATTTTTTTTGTTTTGCGATAGTTAATTTACCTTATTTCAAAAGTAAAATAAATGGTAGTGTGGTGCAGTTGATAAGAGTTGGGCAGCGTAAGCTGAATGATCGGCGGTTTATGTCCCGGTATGGAAATTTTGTAATTAAATTTTTTATAATTTAAGGTTCTATAGCTATTTCGGAAGCTTATAATTTATTGATGCCATGATGGACCAATATGAGTTTATTCATATACTTAAAATAAATTGAAAAAGCAGAGCTGAGAAATTCGAAATTGTGTCAGATTTCTATTTCCAACAAGACAAAAACCATAAACATCAAAAGTGGGCCGGACTTGGTATATATGTATATGAGTATATATGTAGTATGAGTACGTAGAGTTTTATTGACCGATATATACAAATATTGGTCGTTTTTATTAATAATTAAGGACTACATTTGAAATGTTATTGTTTTTTTTATGTGATATTGAAGAAAATAGATTATTTTTTGAACCTGCATCAAAATTATTTCATAAGAAGTTTTTTATTTTATACAATTTTTAGAAAGTTATAGCCTGTTCCGTGCGAGTACTTAACGGGTCCGGTGACTTTAGTGGCACACTGTATGTTTGAAAGCTGTTGCCACAATCTGTTTCGATTGTGTCTGCCATTTTTAACCTGTTGTTTGGTATTTCGATTAAAAAATCTCAATGAAAAATAACTTCGCATTATAATGCTTTAGATATTTGGTTATGCAAGTATTCACTTCTTTTTTAGCTTTTATCTTAGTATTGACAATCCCTCGATAAAACCTGTGGAGTGGTTGTGTGATACTTGCAAAAATATATACAGGGTGCCACAAAAGTCACTGTACCCCTTAAGCATTTGCACGGAACAGGCTATAACTTTGTAAAATTTGTATAATATTAAAAACTTTTGATGCAAGTTCATAAAATAATCTACTCTCTTTAATATAACATAAACAAGTAAGAACGTTGCAGTCGGGCGTTACCGAATGCGTTATACTCTTTTTCATTCTTAATTATTATTATTGTTTTGAAAAATTACGGTATAGTGTAATTTGGGTGGGGGTGGGTGACATTGGGAGTAGAGGTGGGGGTGCGAGTGGGGATGGGAGCTCATCGCCGAAATTTTGTGCCGATCTTTAAAGGCAATGCAGAGTTATCTACCCTCTAAATTTGGTAACTCTAGCTTGAAAACTGTGGGAGATATAGGCATTTGCGGCGGGGCGGGGGCGCTGGGGACGTTCTAGTGAGCGTAGCCGGGATATCAAGGTCTCAATTTTTAGGGGAGGTCACTAGCTATCTACATACCAATTTTGATGACACTATCTTAAAAATTTTGAGAAATATACACGTGTAATCGATTGGAGCTGCCAGATATATCGGTTTTTGCGAGTATGGGGGCGGGAGTGGGCGTAGCCAAAAAAATTTTAATATGTTGTTTGGGGGAGCATTCCTGTAATATATATGCAAAATTTGCTAACTCTAGGTCAAAAACTATGCTCGATTTTTAAGGGTGGGGGCGCTGGGGGGCGTTCAAGCTATATACATATCAAGTTTGGTGGCTCTAGCTTTAAAATTGTGGACTTTATCGATTTGCGATTTTAGGTGTTATCGGTTTGGCACGCCCCCGGTGGGCGCAGCCCAAAATCCTTAACACTTTATCTGACGCGGATACACACGAGTATATATTCGTGAACGAGTATAAAAATAACATCCAAATGTAGTCCTGAAGTCCAATAAAAAACAATAACTATGCATAAAAATCGGTCAACAAAAGTCTACGTACTCTTACTACTTATTTAAATTAATTAGCTGTAAAAATAATATTATATGTGGGGTTTTATATTTAATATAGGTTTATTGATAACATTAAATAATTATAATAAGGTTTAGAACATCGTTTTGGTTAATTTCACTGTTCGCTGTTCTCGTGCCACACAGGCTTAACATTGAACTTCCACTTCGTCGTTTTATAAATCTTCAGCTTTTGCCGTCCAGCACGTTGCCCACTTGGCCTCGCACTCTCGACTCTTAATACTGCTCGTTCGTTCGTCGTCTGTTCTTTGCCAAATCGCCGTCTGCGAATTCGCCTCGTGATCGTCGTCTTCTTCTTCTTCTCTCGTCGTTGTCTAGGGAAATCGTCAGCTGTATGTGCACATTGGGATTTGAGCCTTCAGCCATAGCCCAATCCCACATTCGGCCATTCTGACTAAACATTCGGCCCGAATGTTTCGTCGTCATCTTCGTTTTCGCTGTCAATGGACCAAGGCTTCATATATACGGCACACGTTGCAGAATTCTTCGGCCTATCGCAGCTGCCTACCTTCTGGACATCATAGGCGTTGTTGTGTTTTACCTTAACGACTTTATAGGGCCCCAAGAACTTTGGTTTCAATTTTAGGCCACTCCCAAACTGGGTGCGTTTGATAGCAATAAGGTCGCCAACATTAAAACGTCTTGCCTGCTTTCGTCTCAAATTATACGTCTTTTTATTTTCGTTTTGAATTTTCAGGATT
>SCDY01002580.1:0-12136 GCA_004143825.1 Drosophila micromelanica | reverse complement strand
CTGAACCCTGCGATCTGGTTCTATAAACATTTCAGCTCGTTTACACATACATACACAAATTCACACATACACACACACACATATATATACAAATGCACGAAGCACTCACTTTCCTCGGTGGGCGTGCCCTCAGTACAGAAACAAAATCCTTGATTTCTTCTAAACGAAATGTGTGATCGTTATGAAATTTTCAGGACTTATTAGGGGTATCAAAATCTATGTACAAACCAATTTGCAGGTCTGTAGTATTTGATTTGCGATTTTTTTGTTTTATCGATATTGGGGGCGATTGGGGGGAAGTATCCAAAATCCAAAGGTGTCAAAATCTGCGTCTAGCTTACACAAACATAACGCATTAATTTTGTTGCTTCTATCTTTAGAGCTTAAGATTCCCACACACAGTTTCTGCTAGCATAAGCATATAATGCAAAGCTCTAGATCCCCACGCGCAGCTTCATGTAAACATTCCGTTTTGTGAGCTTTTGGGCTTGTAAAAAAAAAGGTTAAGCTTAAGTATAGCTGACTTGCAGCTTAAGATTATAATTGTACTTTAGTTCTAATTTTGTTATCAACACGGGAGTACTTTCCTCCAAGTAATAAAATAATTTTTTTTCAATTCTTTAAATTATAAATTGGTAATTGCCGCCAGTGCATCAAAAATGTCCACCAATAGGAAACAACGATTGCCACTATAATAACATAAACTTTATGTGACCAATAAAAAACAAGTAAGAACGTTGCAGTCGGGCGTTACCGACTGCGTTATACTCGTTCGGGGAGCATTCCTGCAATATAAACGTTGCAGTCGGGCGTTACCGACTGCGTTATACTCGTTCGGGGAGCATTCCTGCAATATATATGCAAAATTTGGTAACTCTAGGTCAAAAACTATGGCGCTGAGGGGCGTTTTAGTGGGCGTGGCCGGGATATCAAGATGTCAATCTTTTGGGGAGGTCGCCAGCTATATACCTACCAAGTTTGGTGACTTTCACTTCGTGAAAGAGTTTAAACAAAAAAAGTTTCAACCACCAATCCCAGACTTTTTAACTTGGATAATAAAAAAAAGACCAGAAAGAAGAAAAACCTAATTTTCTTACAACAACCAAATAAACACAGAAGGAAGGAAAACTTAGTCGACTCCACATTCATCAGGAAAATCGTTTACGTGAGCCATCAACAGTCTTACATAATTACTTTGATATTTGTTACTATACACAAAATATAATTTACCTTATTTGTACGCCGAACATTTGTTAGACATAATTGAAAAACTGGATAACCTTATCGGAAGTTTTTAAAATTTAAAAATGATTTGGTAGCTCAGTTGATTGCAAATCAAGCTAGAGCACTTGATCAACAAATTGCAGAATTAAGGTTGCAGGTCACCCTACTCCGAAACAGTGAACAAGAATACAAAGCTACACAAATCGACGATACCATTCTTTGCGATGAGTCTTTCGATGTTATCAAATCAATACCAGAAATGTCAGGTAGTTACAATGCGTATGTTAGTTGGCGCGAAGCAGCCTGTTGCGCTTTGGACATTTTTGTTCGCACGAATCCCGATGCTATGCGCAGCATCCCACCTCCCACCCAACCGACCGAGGGGCGCAGTCGTACGACACGAGTCGCAATATACGATACGAAAACAAACTATCTATAATATACTAGCTAAATAGCTTAAACGCAAAGAATTAATACGGGGAAGGGAAGATTCCGAACTAATCACTCTGTAATGCTCATTATAGTCATCACAGAGGACGCGGGGTTCACGCAGGGCATAGTTAGTTAGGCAATAGTTAAGGGTTTAAAATTACGTGTTTGTCTAGCTGGGACAGAGAAATTTAATTGACTTGTCTACTCAGATGAATCGATTTCGCCAGTAATCAATTTATGGACAAAGATTACTCCAAGCTTAGTTCTCCGATTAGTTAGGGACGGAAGATCTATTAGCATGAGCCTACTTGGAAATGATGGCAGCCGAGCATCATGATCCAAATTTCGCCCACGAAAGACAAGTAATTGGAAGTTTTTTTGGACCGACTCAATTCGGTACTGCGTATTGTGGCGACCATACGCATGACCCAAATTCCAGAATGGGACGGATAAGAGACACAACAAGGAACTTTGTGGTATAAGGGTCATTAAACTCCTTGGACCATCCAAGAACAGTTATCGCATTGTTGACAATAGTCGTAAATGAGCGTCAAATTTAAGTTTGTGATCAAAAACTACTCCAAGACCATTTATAACTTTATCTGTATTATTTATGCGTACATGCTACCTAGTTTGTACGAACACATTTGAGGAGAGCTTCGATAAAAAGTCATAACCTTGCACTTAGAGCAATTAAGATGAAGTAGGTTAACTTGACACCAGGACATAATTTCACATCATCAGCATACATTAGCATGCGAGAGTGTGAAAGTATCGAAGGAAGGTCATTGATGAACAGAAAAAAAAAAAGGGGGGAGCCCGGAAGTCCCCTTGATAGAGTGTGAAATAGCATTTCTAAAAAGAACCTTTTGGGATCTATTTCTCAAATACTCTAAATCCAGTTAATAAAACTTACTGGGAAGCCGAGTAGACATAATTTGTGAAGTAGCAAGGAGTGATTTACTGAGTCAAAAGCCTTGCTAAAATCAGTACAAATAACATCGGTCTGCATTTTGCTTTTAAACCCATCAATTACAAGATAAGAGAACTGTAAAAGGTTAGTGGTTACAGATCTACGCTTCATAAATTCATGCTGGGAAGGTGAAATAATAGATCTGCATAAATGTTGCAATTGAAATGTTATAACTCTCTCAAAAGCTTTAGGTATCGCAGACAATTTGGAAATACCTCTATAATTATTAACTACTGTTTTTGGCTTTTTTATGGAGAAGACTGATGGAGAAGAAAGATGAAGTATCAACAGACAGGTTAAAAAGTTATAGTATAGGCTGGCAAAGTGTTTTTGCACAGTATCTAAGCACACAGGCAGGAACTCCATCCGGCCCAGGTGAACACACTGGTTTAATTGTATTAAGGTCGCAAAGTAGCGAACTTTCAGTAATGATGGGACACATAAAGCAGTTTGACGACTGTAACTGATATGGTTAAGAGTGATTTTTCCTAGTGGATGTGGAATAGGTAGTTTGAAAAAATGATGCGAACAGATCGGCAATGCCCTGATCAGTGTCCGCACTCGCGTTTCCAAACGTTACTTTAAAAGGAAAAATATTCAGCTTTCTTTTAGAGTTGACAAACCTAAAAAATTGCTGTGGGTTTTCTGAAAATTAAAGTTGACAACGACGAAGATCATTTTTGTTGCATTCGAGGTTGAGCTTCGAGGATTTCCCGATTTCTTAAATTTTTTATAACATCTCGACCTCAAATTTTGTAATCCAAGTAATTCCTTTGAGAACCAGAGAGGCTGATTAGACTTCGCCTGATACACAAGATCAAGATCACATCAAAATATGAATTCAGGATATCATAAAAAAGTTTAACGGCAACATCAATATCTGCACAATTGTACTATTGAGACCAGTCGGTATGCTGAATAAGATCATAAAGCTTAGCAAAATCAGTCTTTCGAAAACAGCGGGTGTGATCCGCCGGGTTTGGTGTCCCAAAAAATAACGGACCAGCCATATCAATAACCAGATCCAAAGTTAGATGAAAAGGGTCTTCAGGTCTTAGAAGAGGGTCAATCCTGCGTACACCATTGCTGGTGGAATCCAACATAAAGATCAAATCCAGAGATCTGTCTTTTGAGATTGATTGGATGGCGGAAAGGTGCTCTAAATAAAAAGACATATCAGGGAGAGGGGGAATGTACGAACAAGTTACATAAATGTAAAAATTTCCCAAACAGACTTTTACACCAACGAACTCAATGTCGAGGTGGACTCTGAAGGGGCTCAGACGAAAAAGCCGACTCGACTGCATTAGGAACACCTCCTCCAGCACGAGAGATTCGACCGCGTCGATAACAATTATACTTTGGAGCAAAAACTGTTTAAAGAAGGAAGTTGAAAGTACGTAGGTGCGATGACAAGTCTCCGAAACAAAGTGACAGGTAGAGCTAATGACATTTTAACCAATCATGGTACAGATCTTAGTTTGGAAGCCATACTTTCAAGATTGGTTTTCGCATATAGCGATAGACGACCAATTTACATAATTGGAAAAGAATTAAGCGTTCTAAGGTATGGTAACTTGTCTGTCCTAGACTACTGCAATCCGGTCAATAAAAAATTTACTCTGATAATAAACAAAACTATCATAACATACGGTGACAAGGCCAGCATCATTACCGAATCAAATAACAACAAGTAAGAACGTAGCAGTCGGGCGTTACCGACTGCGTTATACTCGTTCACATTCTTAATTATTATTATTATTTTGAAAAATTTCGGTATATTGTAATTTGGGTGGGCGTGGCTGATAGGGGGGTGGAGGTGGGGGTGTGAGTGGTGATGGAGGTTCGTCGCCGAAATTTTGTGCCGATCTTTAAATGAGTTGACCAGTTATCTACCCTCTAAATTTGGTAACTCTAGCTAGAAGGCGTTCTTGTGGGAGTAGCCGTGATATAGGTCTCAATCTTTATGTTTTCTGTGTTGTTTGGGGGAGCATTCCTGCAATTTTTGCATTCCTGCAAAATTTGGTGACTCTAGGTCAAAATCTGTGAGAGATATAGCCATATCCGATTTTTAAGGTCGAGAGCGCTGGGTGGCGTTCTAGTGGGCGTGGCCGGGAAATAAAGGTCTCAATCCTTAGGGCAGGTCACCAGCATGCCAAATTTGGTGACTCTAACTTTAAAATTGTGCAAATATGCAACACTTATCGATTTGAGCTATCTGGTATATCGGTTTTCTCGATTGTGGAGGCGGGAGTGGGCGTGGCCAAAAAATGTTTTCTGTGATGTTTGGGGGAGCATACCAGTAATATAAATCCCAAATGTGGTGACCCTAGCTCAAAAACTGTGGGAGATATAGCCATATCCGATGTTTAATGGCGGAGGCGCTGGGGGCGTTCTAGTGGGCGTGGCCGGGAGATCAAGGTGTCAATCTTCTAAGGAGGTCGTCAGCTATATACAAACCAAGTTTGGTGGCTCTAGGTTTGTGGACTTTATCGATTTGCGATTTTGGGTGTTATCGATTTGCCACGCCCCCAGTGGGCGCAGCCCAGAATCCTTAACACTTTATCTGACGCGGGTATACACGAGTATATATCCAAAATTTCAAGTTTCTAGCTTCAATAACGGCGAAAATAATTGCGTTTACACGGACAGACAGAGGGACGGACGGACGGACAGCAAGACGGACATTGCACAAAACCAATATACTCTTTCACTTCGTGAACGAGTATAAAAACAGGGAAAATGCCTTGCGGATCTTTATCGCAGGTCTTAATGGTTCCTCATCAGAAATATTGTTTCCCTCTTAAACCAGAAAACTTGCTTTGGCAAAGGCACGAGAACTCGAAGCGAATTATCAAAGGGCTCATTTCGCATACAATCATTTTGCTAATTCCGAACAAAACAATCCTAGCCCTGGGCAACAAAAAGAACCCTGGGCAACAAAAAGAACTGAAAGAAAACTGAAAATACAAACACAATCAAAAATTTTGATAATCGTGTGCGTTTTGATCTATCTCCACAAAATCAAAATGCTGCTCATGGCAACAGCAATCCTCAACCTGCACCGGTACCCATGTATATAGACAAATCCATCCAGTTGCAAAACAAGCCATATCCATATCCACAAAATCAAAATTTTGTGCAACCAGAAAAGCGGGAGCAGAGTCCCCCTTCAGGTCAGCAACCTAACAAGCTTATGCGCATAAACAACCTTCACGAAGTTCATTTTTAGAGGAAGATCAGGTGAGCTTCCCCTTCGCCAACAAGATAGACATGAAAATTAATAAAAGATTAAAAATATGAATAGACACAGGTGCTACCGCTTGTTACGTGAACAAGGGTATTTACGACAATGCAGAAGAGTTAGGAAGTAAAAAATATATAAATTTATTCGGCAAACGCCACAGGTCCTATGAAATCAACTACATCTATGCAGATTTATTGGTTGGTTACAATCTTTTGAATGAAATCAAACCAGTAATCGATTTATCAGAGGGAAAAACATGCCCAAGAAACGGTATTCAATTTAGTGAGTAAAAGATACAGAATCATCTTCATTAAGTGACGCTGAAGGCCCAAAAACGAAAAACAAAGAAGAAATAAAAAAAGAGCAGACGTCGAAAGATGTCGGTATCCTCTACGACAAGTTCTTCCTTATGTAAAGTTAATCATTCTATTAACGAAACAGATCTGAATATTCTTGAACAACAGGTCATTCAAGTGCAATGCAATTTACAGCAAGCAATATCCTTATCTCACTCAGTTAACAATTTTTTAGTCAGGAAATTTATAGGATGTTGAACGAAAATATAATAAGGCTAGCAAAAGTCCTTGCAATGCCCCAGTATGGGTAGTTGGAAAAAAGTTGGTTTCAACGAAGAAGGAACACCAAAGAATCGGAAAAAAAATTGAATAGCAATACAATCCCCGATTGGTATCCAATGCCAGATCCCTCGGTTATATCGTCTAACATAGGAACAACAATTGATTTGAAACTTGGATTCCATCAAATCGCGAAGCTTTAGTCTCCGGTGTCTCGGTTCTCTCTTATAATCCTGTTTGCAGCGGGGTAGGTGTCCCACGAAGTCTGCACAGAGGATGTCGAACGGTCCTGTTGCTAGCCGGGTGCACATATGACTTGCGGGCTGAGACTGACTTGTCTTAAATATATGGCGTTTCTCGCAATGTCTGACATGTCGTGCGACGTCCCGGAATATAAGAGGCCAGTAATACCGTTGGGTTACCCTTGCTGTGGTTTTCCGGATTCCCAAGTGTCCGGCCGTCGGGTGGTCGTGGCACTCGAGCACTCGCTTCCTCTGCCCTGTAGCGACGCAGAGCTTTCAGGCAATGGATTCCTCTTCCTCCCGTCATTGTTTAAGGTTCCGTTTTCACGACGAATTTCGCAGACTTGTGACCGGTTGCTCCCGGATGCGTTTGCGAAGTCGTTGAAGCCATGGGCACATCGCGAGATCATCCTGCTCGAGTTGTAGTACTTCTATGGGGTGCCGGGAAATTGCGTCTGCGACGACATTTTGGGTACTTCGTTGGTAACAGATGTCGAACCGGAATTGCTGGAGTTCCAAAACCCCTCGAGCGATACGGCCTGTGGGACTATCAATGGAGTTCAGCCCCCGAAATCCGTAATCACTTCAAAGTGGCAGTCTGCTAAGTAGCAGCGGTGCTTCCGGGTGGCCCACACGATGGCTAAGCACTCCTTCTCTGAGGCTGAGTAATTTTCCTCTGCCCTTAATAAACTTCGACTGGCATAGGATATTACCCTCTCCTCCATCTGGATTCTCCTAATCCAAAATCGCTGGCGTCAGTCTGCAGTGTGAATTTTTACTTGAAGTCGGGACATGACAACACTGGAGCTCGGGTTAGTCTGTCTTTAAGGTTCTCGAACACCTTTTGTTGCTCCTCGCTCCAAACCCATTTTTTTCCTTTACGGAGCAGCCACGTCATGGGTTGTACCACTTCAGCGAAGTTTGGCACGAACCGACGATACCACGACGCGATTGCCAAACACCGCCTTAATTCCTTGGGTGTAGTGGGGGGTGTTAATTCGCGGACTGCGGGATCTTGTCGGGGTCGGTGTGAATTCCCGCCTCACTGATGACATGGCTCAAGTAAACTAGGCTGTGACGGAAGAAACTGCACTTCTTCTGATTCAATTTGAGGTTCGCCCCCGGAGTCGACGGAACACCTCACGCAGGTTTTCCACGTAGTCCTCCAGTGTAGTGCCGATGACAATGATATCGTCCAAGTAGGCGAATGCGTGGTGTTCCATCTCCGGTCCGATGACGCTATCTAAGGCTCGTTGAAAGATCGCGGGTGCGGAGTGTAACCCGAATGGCATGACCTTCTAGTGGTATAAGCCCCTCCCGGGGACCGTAAAAGCGGTGTACTTCCTGCAACCCTTGGCCACGGGGATCTGCCAATACCCGCTCTTCAGCTCCAGTGTCGAAATGAATCGCGCATTTCGTAACCTCTCCAGTATGTGGTTAGTTCGTGGCAGAGGGTACGCATCGGGGATCAGATGTCTGCAATCAACACACATACGTACCACCCCATTCTTCTTCCCAACAAGGACGATTGGGGCACTGTGGGGGCTCTTTGATGGCTCTATACGGTCGTCTCGGAGTACCTCGTCAACCTGTTCGTTGATTATCTTCTGCATGGCGGGATTTTTCGGGTAGTAGCGATGTTTGACGGGTTTGTCGTCCCTCATGACGATCGTGTTGTCTGCGATCCTGGAGACCCCGGCCAATCCCCCAAATAGGGCCAGCTCCTGCTCTATAAACTTCGCGAGCGGTTTGTGGTTGACTCGGCAGTATCCTCGGTGGCCTTTGGGTCTGGTGTCCGGGGTTCTTGTCGGAGCAAGGCTTGCTCTGTCTCCTTGGGTCCCTACCGACCAGTGCTATCTCCTCTATACGAGGTCAGCGGGTTGTCGTTGGCGAAGTTGCCCTGCGCAGTCTCTACGAGGTTGGCGGGCCTGACGTTGTTGTCGTGGATGATGTTCACCTACGTAGTCCCCTCTGCTGTTGTTGTTGCTGCCCTTCACGTTTTCGTGTCTTGTGTCGCTGTCTTGGCTGTTGCTATCTTCTGTGTTTTTACTTGTGGTGTCGTTTCTTGCTGTGTCCTTACTTGTCGTATTTTTACCGGTTGAGTTTTTCTTGCGGCTGCTGTCGTGGCTGGGATTGTCGGCACTACGGGTTGGGTTATTGGTGACTAGCCGGCGGTTTAGTTGCTGATAGGCCCGGTTGCATTGGATTCTTGCCTGAATTCCGCATAGGAAGTATATGCCTAGGATAAGGTCATCCAGCATGGTTGGTCCGTACCCACGTCCATACTCCTCTTGACACTTTCTTGGTTGATCCGTCCGCCAGTCTAATCCGAGCTTGCATTGTTCGCATATTCTTTCCGGTATCTAATGTCTGGGCCATCTGTTCGTTTATAAACGACCTTGTCCAGACTGGCTGAAAACGGCTTGCCGTCTATGTGGACCAGAGCCATGATCCGCCCACCATCCAATCGTAGTGGGTGTATCAACTCCGGGGACTCGGGGTGGTGGTGGTCTCTGCCTGGTCCCTCACTGGGTAGAGGCTCTGGCCGTTTCCCGACTCAGACTTACGGCAGCAGTCGATGGTACGGAAACCATGACGACCACGGTCCCAGCAGAATAGTACTTGGGGGTTCCGGCACTCCTTAGCGAAATGTCCAGGGTTTCTGCAGTTGCAGCAGGATCTCTGCACATCCACCTGTCGGTCTGACTCCTGGCTGATCATCCGATTGGTCGTTCGGCTGGCCTGGAAGTCAGGGTTGGCTCCAACGGTGTAGGGATTGCTCGATGTGTATTCCGGTTTGAGGTCTCTTGTTTGTACTGATGAAACCTTGGGGCTGGGGCTGGTGGCGCAGGTGCCCACCGACTAGGGTCCCGTTCCCTGTCGACCTTGAAACTGGTGACTAGTGTCAGCGTCGACAGAGTGTTGAACTCATGCCGCCTCGTAAACAGCTGGTACTCCAGTAACAGGTTCTCGTAGATCCGGTCCAGTTCGCTGTCCGGGGTGTTCTGTGCTCGCTGCGTCATGAGCCGTGGGTCGATTAAGTAGTCCCGGAACGGTTCTCCCCGGCGTTTATACCTACCGCATGCTGTCCTCCAACCGTTGGAAGAACCAGGGCGGTAAAACGAAATCTAGGAACTCCTTCTTAAAATAGTCCCACGTTGCGTCTTGCATTCGAAACGTGAATTCGCCCTCGGCTCGTTCCGAAAGTAGTCTTGAGATGGCCCGAGGCAACTTGCCGACACTCACCCGGTACGAGGCTAGTCGTTCCTCCAATCATTCCAGGAAACTCAGCGGGTCTGAATTGCCGTCGAAGACGACTCCCAGTTCCGAAACTTATCGGCCAACATTGAACACAAGGTCTCCTCTCGTCTATCACTGGATGGCCTCTCTGAGGGTAGGTCCGAGTTGCCCCCGTCGCTGCTCAGTGTGCCTCTCGCTGTCGATGGTGGCGATCCACCTCACGCCCATGTGGTTTATTGTGGAGCGAGGTTGCCTCGGGATGTCGTAGTCCTTGGTGGTGGGATCTCAAAGGATTGTAAGGCTCCTTTGCGTTCGAGGATCGAAACGAGAAAAAAATTTTTATTTATTAATCCCTAAAAAAACGCTGGGGTACGGAAGGGACCGGAGTAAAGGGAATTGGGGTACCCGGGGTGTCATACAAGGCGTAAAGGGCACTCGGACCCAGAGGAGAAGGAAATTTGGGCGCCCGGAAGTGTTACACAGGTGCGGCGCCTTCGGTGGAGGACACAAATAGGGCACTAATTTACGGTCACTCACGACACGACACAGCGGGACATTCACACGGACACTAGAAAGTTAAATATTTTTTTTAGAAAAAATTTACATAATTCGTGTATTTTTATTTTATCTTACATTTTTTTCTCTTTTTAAGCTTCAGAACAAATTCCTTAGCCGCACAACTACACGTTCCCTAACACTCAAGCTGGTATTTCCCTCTTACCTCGCTACTTGGCGTGGTATTCTCAAGCAAGAAAAAGAAACAAGCGTCAGCTAAATTTTCGCCGTCACTGTTGCTGCTGCTGCTTTGCCGTTTTTCGCTCCTGTTGCTCTGCTCTGCTGTTACAGCTCACGGTCGTTTTCCTTTTGTTGCTGCTGCTCTGTTGTTGTCGCCGGCCACTGTTGGCTTTCATTTCTTGTCTGTATTGCCACGTGGCTCGAAAATATCTTACACTCGCGTGGACGTGACCTTCAAAGTCTCCTCGTATCACCAGACTGAATTCTCTTACTCTTGTAGCTTGGCCTGTAAACCAGTTTCACTCAGCAGGTGCAGCTGCGCTTGCCGCGCTCTCTGAGTATTCGAGTGTACGAGCCATCTGAGTGTGAGTGGGCTTAAGCTTTTAGCTTTTTGGACCATGCTCGTTACTGTACGCGGTCGTTGCAGCGCTTGCAGCTTTTGCGTGTATGCAGTTTTTGTGTACACGTTCCCATGATTGTTGTTCTTGGGTCGATGTGCTGTATGAGTGAAAATTTTTGTTTTGTTCTTGTTCTGGCGAGCTTCGCCTAATCAGCGGTGCCCCCCTCTATCCTTAATGCTGCTGAAATAAAGAGCTTTGGCTTCTGTTGTTTCTGTTGTTGAGATATTTTTTCAAAAAAACGAATAATAATAAGTAACGAAAAAAATAAAAACCAAACATATATTTATATATATATATAATATATATTAAATATATATAAAAAAAAATATATTTATATATATATATTCTTCCAGAAATGAAACTATTTATTCTGCAAATAGTAGCTATGAAAATGTATTAGAAGAAACTGAATAAATTCAAACAACAGTTGCTGATTTCAAAAAATAGATTTACAATTCACGAAAAATGTGTTGTGTTCAACAAAACACGACATATTATTGAATACAACACAGCAGATAACTTAATAAACATACTTAAAGAATTTATCCAACTAAATTTAACCACAGGTATTCATTGTTGTCTTGGAGACCTCGGAGATTCAGACAAAATTAAAAAGTACATTTACCAATAAGTTTCTTTACACTCGAAAATTTGGTCAAGATGATTTGACGAAAATCTTTGACAAATTTCGAAGTTCTCTTATTGGCCTACATTATGCAAAGAACACATACGAAATTGCGAAAATTGTAACGAAAATAAATACAACAGAAACCCCAAACAAATTCTTATTTCTAAAACACCTACATATTTCAGAAAGAGAGGATTAAACACATCACATTTACATTTTCTATGCACAAAAATTAACATTCCAAACGTGTATAGATGCTTATTCTAAGTTTTTGGTCTTTAAAGAAATCACTTACAAATCAGACATGGCAAATAAAGTGCTGGAATTAATCCAACCTTTCCCTTTTGATAAAACCATAATGATGGTCAACGAACCTAGCTTTTCATCAGCACAATTTAAATCAACCATGTCTCGTTCAGGTATAACCATTTATTTAGCA
>SCDY01002579.1:0-11366 GCA_004143825.1 Drosophila micromelanica | reverse complement strand
ATGGGGTCGGAGATGCTTCCTTCTGCCTGTTACATACATTTCAACAAAACCATAATACCCTGTTTTACCCATTTTCAATGGGTTCAGGGTATAAAAAGGCATTCCGTATTAGGAGTTGTCCAACTTATTTGTAAGTGAGCAAACATTTTACCTGTGATCATAAAAAACCGCGTAGATTTGTACAAGCGAATTTTCACGTAAAAAAAATACACACACATGAGACACTGCAATGCAAACGCGCGCAACGGTTAAACGAATGGGGATACGCAAAATGAAAATTTGCTTTGCGTTGTGGTGACAGGTAAGACAAGCTAGTTTAATTTCTAAACTTTGTGTTTGCGACCGCGAATTTCAATATTCAATGAAGCAATGTTTTACATTTAGTCGGAATAATTTTCAGTTTAACTAGGGCTATTTCAATTATTTAAAGAAATCTAAAAATCTGAATCGCGACTCCGCCATTTTGGTGATCGAGAGAGGTGAATAAGAGAATACACTCAGATGTAATACTGCAATGCTATTGGGCGCGTAACGGTTAAACGAATAAGGATAGACAAAATGAAAATTTTCTTTGCGATTGAGCTAACAGGTGAAGCGCGCATAAAAATTGCACTTTGTGTTTGCGACCGAGCATTCCAACATTTAATGCAGCAAATGGATAGTATACGCTCGTCCGATTTACACATTTTATCCGGCTGTTTCACAAGTACGGAATTTTTTCGAATATAGACGTTTGCTGCTCACGCTCAGACGGAATAATTTGCACTGCGATTGTGCACTCTTGCGCCATCTATTGTAGAATTTTTAGTGGTACTAGTGCAAGATCATCGATAGTTGGTCGAAAATATCGATATGTGGTATTAAGCCCGGTATTATCACACCAGTAGTTAAAGAGAAGTGCACGAATAAGCGCACAAATTATGCGCAATGGAATTTAAAACTGCGAAGTGTCTGAAATACGCCAAAAATCCAAAGATTACCACGGATATAACAGAAATTGATGCACATTTACAAGGCGGCGTTGGAACAGGCAAAGTGTTCGAGCTGGTGGGCAAACCGGGCACCGGAAAGACACAAATGTGGTAAGTAGCAAAAATAAAAAAACTCCGGATTTTTAACAATTATTAAGCAATAACTGATATTAAAGTATGAAGCTCTGTTTAAATGCTCAAATTCCGAGAAATGCCAACGGAATGGTGGCCAAGTCCTTATACTTTGATACCCGAAAAGATTTCAATCCGACTAGGCTGAAAGGTTTGCGAATATAATTTACCAATAAGAAATAAATAAATATATATCGATTTAACCATATGTTTACAGAGTTGGCCGAGGACCTTGAGAGGCGTCTGCGCCTCAGATGCGAGTCCCGACCAGCACCCCAAGCGAACGAAATGTTGCAGAATGTGTTTTATGTGGACTGCGGCAATGCGGCTCAGCTTGCGGCCGGATTATTGAGCTGCCACAAGTACTTGAAGGAGGAGCCCAATGCACGCAAGCAATGCTCGCCCATTGGGGAGGCAGCTGACTAAAAACTATCCTGTGTTGCCTTGCAGATTAAGCTGATTGTGGTGGATTCAATGGCATTTGCTATACGTATGATGGACGACGTATCCGAGCGCACAGAACTCCTGATGGAGCTGCACTTTTCCATGCGCCAGCTGCAAAGGGAGCACGATGTAGCTGTAAGTGTGGAGATATAAATGTATACAAGAAAATGATGAATATATTTTGTTATAGTTTGTCATAACCAACGATCTGGGCTATCAACTACAAAAGAGCCGATTTCAATTGGAGCCCGTCCTGGGTCTGAAGCATGCACATTTAATAAACGAGCGCATCTGGCTTACGAAAAACGATTGTTTTATAGGCAAAACGTTCAAAACGAAAAGATGGATTTGTAAATTGTCTAATTGGATATAATAGTTATGATTGTTTATAATAAATATAAAAAAATATACAATATTCAATTCAATATTGCAATTCAAAAATCGTTTGGTAATTTTTAAATATTATTTCGGTATTTTTCTTAATACACTTCGTTGGTCACACTTGACAGGGCGTTTATTGGAAAATAGTAAAAAGTAATTCTCATTTTGAGACATTGAATAAAGAAATAAACGATTTACCTCCGAGCCATTATTACGTCAAAATGGCACAGGCGAAGACGTCGCAGCCAAAGTTCCTGCCCCGCGTCGAGAACAGCCCCGCAAACACGTATGTTGCGACCGCCGGTGGGAATCCCTTCGAGACAGACGAGGAGGAAGAAATCTTCAGTAAGCGCAAAATGACACTAAATATTCCGAGCAACTGTAGCGGGGACTTGATGCATTTAATCGTCTCAAAGAACTGGCTCTTTTGCCTGCTGGCGGACGAAGGGCGGTTGACACTTCTGCGGTTCTTCTTACCCCGGGCGATACCACCAGGCCGTAAGTTCAACAGCTTTAAATTTGCCCGTAACTGACACCCATTTTTGTTTCACAGAAGTCGCATTGGAAAAATATCTCACTGGATATCGGATAACGAATATGTTCCTTGACTCTACGGGCCATCACCTGATTATCTCGCTGGTGCCCAGATCGCCAGGAGTCTCGTCCGACTTCCTGTACATCCATTGCTCGGAAACGACCAAAGCACAGCAACTGAAAGTGCGTCGAATCGAAAAGTTGAAGGACCACGAAATCACATCAGTTGCCTTCAATACGTACCATGGCAAGGACTCGACGACAGGCTCCATTTTACTGGGCACCAGTCGCGGCCTCATCTTTGAGACTGAGCTGGGACCGTTCAGCGACACGAACCGGAAACAGCTGTACGACCTGGGCCTGGGTCTCAGCAAGTATCCGATCAGTGGACTGGAGGTGCTGCGTGTGCCCAACAGTAATCGCTGGATAGTTGTGGCCGCCACCCCGGATAGCATTTATACGTTTCAGGAGACCCTTAAACCAGACGAACATTCGCTGCAGCCCGTCTTCGCGAGCTATGTAAGCGGCGAGCGGGAGCCGCACTGTGAGAAACAAAAGACAGATTTGGGCTACTCCCAGCTGCGGTTCTTTGCCCCGCCCAACAGCAAATATCCCAAGCAATGGGCTTGGCTCTGTGGTGCCGGCATACGCGTTGGCGAGGTAAGTGCTCCTGATGTTGTTCCCAAAGCGATCCGTCAATTATAACGCTTTCCGATTCTAGGTTTCAATCGATGCAAAAAGTGATAACGTCCTGCGGGGGGACACGATGATCAATCTGGAGTTCGACAAGGATTTGTCGTACGACGAGCGCCGTATAAATGTGCCGAAATCTTTCGTGCTGACGGAATACCACGCCCTGCTGCTGTACGCGGACCACATAAAGGGCATCTGCCTGCTTAACCAGGAGTTGGTCTACCATGAGACATTCGATGAACTGAGAGTCGGCAAACTCTTGAATATGGAACGTGATCCCGTCACCGGGGCCATATACGTGTACACGGAGAAGGCTGTGTTCACCCTTCGAATAACCCGCGAGGAGCGAAACATATGGCGCATCTATTTAAACAAGGGCCAGTACGAACTGGCGACGGCTCATGCCGCCGGAGACCCCGAAAATCTTCAGTTGGTATTGACCCATCGTGCCGAGGCTGCTTTCAAAGAGGGCGCCTACGAGGCGGCGGCCAACTATTACGCCGAAACCGATGAAACCTTCGAAACGGTGTGCCTGAAATTCATGGTCTTGCCGGACAAGCGTCCGATAGTTAACTACGTCAAGAAACGACTCAGCAAGCTGGCCACGAGTGTGGACGCCAGGGCAGAGAGTCAGGCTGATGCCGTGCAGGCGTTAGTTATCTGGCTGATCGATCTCTATCTGACGCAAATCAACACGCCCGGCAAGGACGAAGCATGGCGCCAGGACTGGCAGGCCGAATACGATGAGTTCATGCGAGAGCCGCCCGTCTTGGCATGCACCAGTGAGCATCGGACTGCGGTCCGCGAACTGATTGCCGAGCATGCGGATCCGCATAACATGGCGCAGTTTGCGATCTCAATAGACGACTACGACGAGGTGATCGGGCAGCAGCTGAAGGCAGATCGATATGCCGAGGCGCTGCAGACGCTGTGCAATCAGCGAGATCTGGCGCTCTACTACAAGTACGGGCCGGAGATCATGGAGCGATTGCCGAAGCAAATGATTGACGCACTGATCGCACAGCGCGCCAATTTGGAGATTGATAAAGTAGTGCCCACACTGGTTGTGACCAGGACGCAGGAGCAGCGAGAGCATGTGATGCGCTATCTGGAGTATGCCGTCTACAAACTGGACTGCTCCAACGATGCCATACACAATTTCCTGCTGCATCTGTACGCACAATATGAGCCGAAGCGTCTAATGAAGTACCTGGAGATACAGGGGCTGGACGAGTCCTTGGTGCACTACGACATCCATTTTGCGCTCAAGGTGTGCACCGAGCTGGACGTAAAGGTCGCCTGCGTATTCCTGCAATGCATGCTGTGCATGTGGACGACTGCCGTCGACCTGGCGCTGCAGTTCGACATGAAGTTGGCCAAGGAGGTGGCCGAAAAGCCGCAGGACAGCGAGACGCGTCGCAAACTGTGGCTTCGCATTGGTAAATATTGAATTATTTATATTCGAATTGAATTAAAACAATTTTCACTTTTCAGCCTATCACGATATTAAGGGCACGAACGATGTTAAAAAGGCCTTGAGCCTGATTAAGGAGAGCAAATTGTTGGGCATTGAGGACCTGCTGCCATTCTTTTCAGATTTCGAGAAAATCGATAACTTCAAAGAGGCTATTTGTGATGCTCTAAAAGTGAGTTGAAACCGATTTAGGCAATTAGTTCATAAAAATAAAATAATTGTTGCCTGCAGGAGTACAACGATCGCATGCAGAAACTGCAACAGGAAATGGCCGAGTCCAAGGAGATGTCGGCACGCGTCTGCAAGGAGCTGCGGCAAGTGAAGGCGCACAGCATTCGGATGGAGGCACGGGATGTGTGCGACATCTGTGATCTCATACTGCTGGTGAAGCCGTTCTTTGTGTTCATCTGCGGGCACAGGTTTCACAGCGACTGCCTGGAGAAGCAGGTGCTGCCGATCATCAGCAAGGAGCGCAGTCGCCGATTAACGTTGCTAAAACAGCAAATGGAAACGTTGATGGCCCAGACAATTGGCGCGGCCAGCCAGACGCCAGAGCAGCAACAGAAACGGACGGAACTTAAAACGGAAATTGAACAAATACTTGCGGCCGACTGCCTCTACTGCGGCCTGCTGATCGAGACCATTGATCAGCCGTTTGTCGACGACTGGGATCAGGTGAACGTCGAGTGGGAATAGCCGGCCAGGCTGCTACTGGAACGTACACAGCATATGTACATATATATATACAGTATCTAGGGTATTTAATAATAAATTTACACACTTATGTACATCAGTAAAAACAATAGTTGCCAACCTAGACAAGCGCCAAGCCAATTATCAGTCGATAATCTGCATGCGCAGCTCGTTGGTCACAAACGACAAGATTGTGTTGAGCACCGCCTGTTGAATGGTCGCGTTTTGCGTTATCAACGGCAGCAGCATTACCGCATCCGTGGGCCGGATATCAGCGATGGCGTTAGACACATGCTGCACCAGCTGCTCGCGCTGTCTGTCCGTCAGATCGTTCAATATGACTTCTCCCAGCGGCCTGAAGGTTCCTGCCAGCACAAATTAAATGAGGACTTTTTCGAGCGAGCCACGCTTCAGGCTACTTACCACTGGTCACTTTATAGGCAGCGATTCCTCCAGCCGCGCCGCCGATGGCCAGGCCCACTGGACCCATCAGCAGGCCGCCCGCGAAGCAGCAGGCGGCGCAAATAGCTGTTCCCTTGCCCGACTGCTTCACGGCGACACGAATGTTTTGCTCATCGGCTACGATGGCAATGGCTTCCATTAGCTCGCGGGTGTCAACTGGCATTTTGTGTGCGTTTTTTTCTTTTTTCCTCTTTTTTACTTGCTTGATTTTGTTATGGCTTGACCAGCTCGTTAATATTACAAATTAGTTCCTGTGAAATCGACGGATGCCGTGTCATGGTACAAAGAACAGTTATTATATTGCTTTTCCTGCGATCCAAAGAAAGAGACCGAGAGAAATTACTAGATTAAACATATGATGTCAAGGGGATACGACATATGTTACTTTGCCAACTCATTTGTATGAAGAGAGCAGATCTACATGCAAAAAAGACAAAATAAAATACTAAGCTAAAGCGTTTTTGTTATTTTTTAGGCCTTTTCTTGGTCGTTTTCTGTTTGACATGAACCGTACCGACATTGTTGCGTGCGGGCCGCTGTCGATAACATTCAGTTTTTTCCTATTTTCATACATATCTGATTTTAACTATATACTGGTGTATTTAGTTTTAAATATAAACCAGCTCATTATTATTCAACATTTAAGACGACATACTACTGACGAGATTTTATGACTGCAATAATTTTAGTGTGTCGTACTTTTGACATGCGTAAACAATATAAATAATTGAATATTTTTAAAATGTGATCATCTTGTGTTTTTCAAACTTCAAAAATCAGATTTACTAAATCTCATCTAGTCGCGCTTCACCAAATGCAATGATTGCTTGCAGAGATGTAAGTCGAACGCGCATACGCACATAGATATATACGTACACACACACTTGCAAACATGCATGTGTTTATTTATATTGTATGTACATACATATTCACATAAGACACAATGCAAATGCATTTCTAGCTGTAAATACTGATCGTGCCTATCGATTAACTCCAAATCCATCGCTATAAATTCCTTGATACAAAAAGTAAACATTAAGTATTTAAGTGATTATGGCTTTAAATTAAGCACACGTCTTTTTTGGCTGCCGCAATTTGTTAATTAATTGCTTGGAAGGTGTTAAATAAATAAGCAAACAAAAACGTTCCAGTCGCGTGTAACCGACTGTGCAATACTCGTTCTCAGTATATAATACGATCTTAACTATTATTGTTATTGTGAAAAAATATAGATTTATAATATCGAATTTGATATTTCACGTTTCTAAACAAACGGACATAAATATTTCCGTATTTAATACGCATTTAATTGCTTGCTTTTAAATGCTGCTGGCATCGACCCACAGGCGTCCGTCTGTCCGTCCTAGCACTCAAGTTAATTGCGGCAACCGCAGGCCAAGCCTCTCCCTTATCGCATTACAGCCACGTTAATTAATTGGGTAAACAGTGCATCGCGGGGCCCAACCCGGTCGCCGTATCAATATTTGCTCGAATAAACATAGACTTCTATTACACATTTATTTTTTCGTTGTTGTTGTTGTTGTTGTTGTATTTGCAGATTGTGGTCTTGTTAATGCTGCTGGCTCACGCATGCGCGCGTCCCGAGCAGCTGGCAACGAGTCCGCCGCAGTCCTCGGAGGCCACCTCCACCCTGGCAACACAGACGATAGAGGCCGCAATTGCCACGCCGCCAACTCCGGAGAACAGCAAGCTGGCATCGGGTCGACATCAGCACAGTGCCGAGATTCAGGGCGAGCCGGAAAAATCGGACGCATTGCCAGGTATAGCGCCAGTGGTCAGCACAACGACAGCCGCTCCGTCAGCTGCGGTAGCTTCCGGGCTGCCCGAGTATCTGAGGAACTGCTTTTATGCGGAGGAGGAGCTGTGCCTGAACTGGCGTCGGCACAACGCCTCGGGCGATGAAGCCAGCCTGGTCTCCCGCTCGGACGCAGCGGGCAACGTAGATGCCGGCGCAGAGAACGCGACAGCGGATAATTTGAGTGGGAACAGTGCGCAGAATGGCAGCCAGCATGGCCGGGAGCGCGATTCGAATAGCTGTCAGTGCCGAGAGCATCCGGTGCATGCCAATTCCTGGTACTGCTGCAACATCACGAACATCTCGATGGTCTCCAGCTGCAGCAACATATCCAAGTGGACCAACCTGCACGTGCGCAACCTCACCGTGCAGGCAATGGACCTCTCCAACTCCATATATCGCTCCCTGATATCGCTCGCCGTCACGGACGGCAACATAATGCAGCTGACGAACGGATTTCCGCGTCACTCGAAGCTGAAGTGCCTCAACATATCGAACAATAACATCCTGGAGATCGCATCGCGCGCCGTCAAGGATGTGCCCCACCTGGAGTTCTTTGGCATTGCCAACAACCTGCTGTCGCGGGTGCCGCATCGCAACCAGAACAAGAACATCGCACTGGACATTAGGTAAGGTACTCTCTTTGCTTTTCGAATCCGTAAAAAACGTACGAACGTAGCCCATGAAATTCCATTGATTAAAGTGGCAACATGCGCCTGCTCTGCGAGCCGCTCAACGATATCATCTACATCGACTCGTTCAACTTTGTCAATCCGGAGAAATCGTTCTGCTTGTACAATGCCACACACAAGTGGTTCAACTCGACGGACTTGGTGTCGGTTAAACAGCTGGAGAGCATCAAGAAATGTGGCACAAGGTGTCCGAGTATACCAAATTATGGCAACTGCTCCTGCAACATATACAGCATTATGATAATACAGGGCGATCAGTCGAGGACCGTCTGCAATGTGGACTGCTCGAATCTTGGCCTGGTTGAGCTGCCAGCTCAGTTGCCGGATAACACGTTCACGCTGAACATAAGCAACAACAAGATCAGCAGCCTGGGCGACCATTTCCACAGAAATCCCACCTATTACAATATCGTGAAACTGGTGGCCGACAACAATCATATATCTTCCATATACGAATTTGAGGGAACCAAGTTCATCGAGCAATTCCAACGCCTTTACATGCGCAACAATTCTCTGAGCAAGGTGAGCCACAATTCTCGTTTACAAAACTGCAGAAAATTTCGAAATAATGTTAAATACTCTCTCTTAGATTCCCGAATATTTTTTAAACAATGCTCTCATGGATACGGGCATTGGACGTCGCATTTATCTGGCGGAGAACCGATTACAATGCGACTGCAATTCGGCAAAAACGCTGCAAAACTGGTTAAAGGAACGCAGCACCGATATACCGGACTACATGGACATCCGGTGCCGGAACTTACCTCAGAGTGTCATCGAGCTGCAGGAGACAAAGCTGTGCCAGTCACCGCCCGACTGGACGGACTACATATACTACCTAATAGCAGCCGAGGTCATTTTGCTGCTAGCACTGATCACAAAGGTCTCCTACGACTACTGGATTTTCAAGACGGCCGGCTATCTGCCGTGGCCGGCCAACAAAATGCCAAAGCTGCCCTGCGACTGGCTGTGCGAATCATAGATTAAACAAACTGGACCATATCGGAATTAGTTTTGACCATGACATGATCATCAATGTGCCTTCTTTATACATATATAAATGCTATTTTGAATGAAATGGATTATGTACATGCATTTTATGTGCATTCTTGTATTGTGAATTTTGTATTTTGACGTACATTATGTAGAATCTACTCGTTATATATGCATATATAAAGAGAAAATGAGTATCCTAATACATCAAGTCTTAGTTACTTAATAAGGGTTCTTGCAGGATCCACTATTTGAGTGTATTTGTGTATATATATATATATATATATATATATATATATATATATATATATATGTACATGTAAGTACGCCCTTTAAACACTATTGTAATCATTGCTATGCTGCTGCCCACTTGCGTATGATATTTATTTTCTTGTGGTTTCTTGCAATTTAAATATGTATTACAATAATTTTTAAGAAAAAAATGCTCATTTTAATGGTTACATCTATGCATGATGATTTACTATTGTTTGTTCGATTTTCTTCGTTTTTTTGTGTGTGTATAATCTTTATAATACCTACTATATATGCCATGTTACTAGAAGTATTGCAGTTGAGTGTGTGTGTAAATGAGTATGCCTTATAAGAAAAACATTTACGTATACATACATACATACATTCAATACCATTGATTTCGTCGTGTTTGTGTTACTATATATTTTTTAAAATATGTTTTAATAAGTTTCATTTTTTTTTTGTTTATGGTTTGCTGCTTTATAGTATATATTAATACTTTCACATATGTAGTTTCGTACTTCTTATCGCTGTAATCAATTCTTTTAAATGTTATTTTCGTTGCGTGACTTTTCAGTGTATGCTATACATATATAAAAAAACGATATATATATTTATATATATATATATAAAATTTAAATCAAGGTGCTTTCATTATTGTAAATATGTATTAATGTGTATATAAGTATTTTGAGCGCATCTTTTTTATTATTTCGTTATATTTGTTAATGAATTTAAAAGTCAATGAGCTATTTTGTATTGTGATCTCTAATTTAACGATAATTAACAATACATGTATATTTAAACTTTCAAGATAAATCGTGTTTGACTTAAAAGACGTACAAGATTTAGATAATTACACTTCTGTAGTTAAAAAAAAAAAAACAGTGTGGCTTTTGACCTTCTAAATCGAGCTACATCAAAATAGACGAACAAATGCCTGTATTATTATTATGCAATTATGAACTATTAAATATACATATAACGATTTTTATACAAAATATGCTTATTAACTTATAAAAAGTGTTATCATTGGCAGGGCCAGTGGACTACATGACAAATGTTTAGAATAGTTACCGTCGTGTATATACATACATATATAAAGGCATAAACACGTAAAATTACGTCCAAAAATCTGGGAAATGCATTTTAAATTTTATATAAAAATCTGGTACAAGTGCAACAAATTTGTAATTGTATTTATGTACATTTATTATACTGAATGTGTATAATTAAAACGTGTTCATATCTGTACGTCTAATTCGTGTCTAATATATGCCTTCTTTTTTGTTTTTTGATAAATTAAAAGCATTCAGATTTTCTAAAAACATGTAAAAACCTATATGTATTTAAAAATTCTCAGCTATTAAGTGCTGTTCAATGGAATATAGCAAATACGTTTCGACTAGAAGGGAAATGCACAAATCGATTGAAATAATTGGGATCGCTATAAAATTGATAACACGATTATATATAAAATAAAAATATATTAGCTTGCGTGTGCTCGAGCCATCCTATCCCAGCATAAATGAATGGATGGGCGGACCGACGTGGCATTCACGTTTGAATTAATTAATAAGTAAACCCATTAAATGGGAGTACGGTATAAGCAATAACATATATTTCCGGTATTCCGAAGTAAACGACTCTTCCCAAAAAAATTTAATGATAAGAACCGAATTATTTATCTTTCAATATGTACTAGTTTTTTTTGGAAAGAGTACACCGTGTCGGGGATAAAAATTAGCTAGTTTTATTTTCTAAGAAAAAATAATCATACTTATTGATTATTTATGTATTTATTCAAATATTTGTGTTTTTTTTTTTTT
>SCDY01002578.1:0-11369 GCA_004143825.1 Drosophila micromelanica | reverse complement strand
CTCACGAAACCCCCCCCCCCCCCCCACTCGCCCCGTCCCCCTTTGGGCAAACAATGCAGAATTATAGCATAACTTGAATTTCGCATCATGTAATCAGCTGAAAGCCCGAAACTGAACCGGGCCGCGTCACGTCGCATTTTATTTGTCAATTCATTTATAGATTGCTTTTTCTCCACTTCTCCAGTTTGTATTTATACCCATTGAAAGTGCCTCAAAAGGCGTTATATACATATATGTGAAGTTGAAGGCTATAATGAAAATATTTATGTATGTATGTAAATGCATATTTTTTTTTATAATTTTTGTGATTGCAATTTATGCGTATCCGGCTACAGGGTAGCTGCCAGTCGAGCAGCATTGGTTCTGGTTTTTTGTTTGTTTTGTATCTTAACGATTGCAAAATTCATCAGACTATTGAAACGCAAACACACGCACACAATAATAAACTGGGTTTTTAGCATTTGTTTCGATTTTTTTTTCATCTTTTTTTCTAGTTTCTTCTTCTTTACAGGGCGTATACGCAACACAATTTTGTAATATTTCTTAGATGACACGCGAATTTTTTGCATTTGCATCGCCAACATCTGTGAGAGAGATACTTAAAAAAAAAGTTTGATGGCAATTTATATACATATATGTATATACATTAGCTAAAGATCTGTGCCAATTAGGTAATTCAACGGAATTAATTAAGAATTAAAAACACAATAAAACGAACGGAGCTGAGAACAAAGGAACAACAACAACAATAATATAACCAGAAATAACAGTATGTAAATAATAACGAAATTGAAATACCCTTTTTACGTAACAAAAGCAACATCTACGTCAGTTATATGATATAGTAGTCCGATCATTGCGACATTAATTTAATTTCTCAGTATAACAAAAAACAGGGATCTACGTAAAGTTTCATCAAGAACTCTCTTCAACTGAGATAGTTCACATAGTCAGGTAGCTAGATGGATAATTAGGGCTGGGCTATATTAACTTGACTGTTCATATTACTCGACAAAATATGCACAAACAAGTTAATTTGTTTCTTTAGAAACCAACTATAAATATACAAATATAAACAAACATACATACAAACTTTTATGAAAGTAGTTAAATATATATATTTAAATAAATATAAAAAATATAAATAAAATTTTAAATAAAAATATATAAAAATTAATGCGGAAATTGTAATATTTAACCTTTTTTTAAATATATATATACATATATAGAGCCGACAGTTATAAAAATCAAAAACAAACTATATAAAATTTAATCTTTATAAATTAGTCTAGTTTTAAGATAAGGTGTTAACAACTTTATTACAGCAATTGACTTAATAAATCTTTTGCACAAATATTTCCAGTTCATATAGTTTCTTTTTTACTGCTTCTTCTTCTACGACTTCTTATTGACATCTAATTTTTCAGTTTTCAGTTTGATGTCAGTTTTATTTATGTTTTTTCTTTTTGTTTTTTGTGTGACTTTCAGTTTTTATTTGATCTGTAGATGTGGTAATATCGTTTTTGTGTGCACTTACTCGTATTACTTGAACCACACCCCCTCCCCCCTCTCCCTCTCCGCTGCACTACTAACTTCCTCCCCCCGCTTGGCCTTGCTGTGCTTCATTCACATCGCGTTCGGCATATGGCGGCTATAATTTCATGCGTTCAACAGGTTTTTGTAAGTTTCCTTTTTTCTTCATTTCTTAATGTTGTTTTCTTGTTGTACTCTGTACTCAAAGTGGATTGGACTATATTGGTTTCTGTGACACTTTTTTATGTTACAGTGAGAAAAAGTGCAGAGCGTTATATTTTAATAAAGGGAAAACGTTATAGTCATGAAATTGGTTTTAATTGTTAACAACATGTTTCTAATTTCCAAAATTCAATATAGTACATTATTTATGAATGTTATAAGCACTACTTATGCTTTTTAAATTGTGGAAATTCTTCGAATATTTTACTCTTTATGTCCAATTCGTAATAAATTTAACGATCTCTTTTTAAATGAAAATTTATACTTTATTTTATTTTCAATCCAGAATTGTAGTTTTTCATTAAAAAAATGTGTTTGATGTGTTTGTTATCATATATCTGAAAATATGTATTTTCTTCAGAGATAGGCTACAAAATATTCCTTGCACAAAGTTTGATAGTCATATGAAATAATGCTAAAAACTTTACAGTATAATTCAAAGATATTTTTAGCTGTTTTTTTTTTGTTTACTACAAACAGTGTATGGCTTAGTTGGCTGCACCCAGGCTGCAGCATGTGGCAGGAAAAACCTGAGATGCAGACGCGGCGGCAACGTGTTAATCCATTGCAACGTTCGATTTGCCAAAAAACAACAACAATAACAACAACAACAAAGCTTAGCTGGGGAACGCGGAAGAAAAGGGGTGCAAACTGGGTTTGCGAGGGAGGGAGGGAGGGAGGAGGAGGGAACTCTAAAAAGCCTGCTTGGGCCCGGCCCGATGTCGCGACGACGTGTCCCAAACACTTGAGGAAAAAGTGAATTTTTTCATAGAAAGTTGCTGGGCAACATTTGCGACGGGGCGGCAGCTGTTGCCGCTGCTTCAAAATAGAAAATACAACAGCAGCAGCAGCAGCAGCAACAACAACAAGTGCCGAACTCTGCTGCAGCTTGTTTCACTTTCGAGAGTGTCCCATTCGCAGACACCCTAACGCAACCCCACCCAACTCAGCTCCACCCACCTCGACGATCGCCGGCAGCCGCAAAAACAAAGCTGAAAACAGCGCATTGAACTTTCTACCGACAGGTGGCGCTGCCAGCGCCGTTTAACCCATAAACAAAATCGAAGCACAAATCAAAACGAAGCCAGCAGGAGAATGAGAAAACGGTAACAAAGCGACAGCCAAAGCGGCCTGCAGTTTGGCTAAAAAAACACACACACACAGACATACATATGAAATTAAAAAATTAAAAAAAATAATAAAAAAAAACAACAAAACCGAAATAAAAACAACAACATAAAAAACTGTGCCACGGCGACGCGTCGTTAATGACGCCATCGGCAATCGACGCGCAGTTTTGACGAGGTTTACGATTTCTCTCTCCCTCCCTCTCTCTCCCTCCTATTCTTCCATCTGCCTCTCTCGCTCGCTTGCTTTCCCGTTCTAGCCTTCCTTTAATGCGAGTTTGGCTGCACGCTTAGAAAAAAAGAGTCAAGAATGATCTTGGTCAAAATACCGTACGACTACGAAAATACCCAATAAAAAATGAGATATAGGGTATTTGTCTATTTAAATTATGTAAATATTGGATAAAACATATATGTACATATACATAACAGTTTAAAAATACATCGATTTATCAAATTTGTTGAGCTGAGTAATTTTTCACCTGTTCACAAACATTCTCAAAAAAGTTTCAGAATCGGAATAAGCGTGGAAACAAAAAAATTCAGTTGCATTTTTTATTGTTTAAACGTTCTTTTTAACTGAACAATTCCGATTCTTTAGTGATTATTTAATATACGGCTAATATCAAGAAGTTCTAATTGTCAAACAATAACCAATTATTTAAGAAATTTAATTGAAATAAGTTTTATCTACTCAGATAAGCTTTGTTAAATGATCGTACAACTAGCCCATTACCGGTAAACAGTTGGTAATGGGTATCATGGAGAAATGGCAAATGGCCTGAAAGCCACTTTGCTTAGATCCAAAAGAGCGCTGGCCAATGTATGGCCCAAGAACCGGGCCAAGACGCCAGGCTGGCCAAAAGCAAAGCCAACGCCACGAAGAAGAAATAGAAGAAGGAGGACGCGCAGAAGAAGAAGAAGCAAAAGACGTGTTAACCAAGACGGTCAAGTGACATGCAAAGCGAAAGCGGCTAACAACACGAAACGCAGCCAACAACAAACATGACAGAAAATGATGTCAAGCCAGCGGGCAAACATTAAACAACAACAACAAGAATAGCAACAATAACAACAACAACAACAGCAACAACAGCTACAGCTGGTCACAGCAGGGGCCAATGGCCAAGCCCGGTCGAGACCTGTGCGTGTTGTGCGTGGGCGGGCAAAAGGCAGAGCCAAAGGCAAAGGCAAAGACAAGGCTAAAACGCGACAAAGCGGCCAAGAGCCAAAAGGCTGTTAGAATGTCACAAATGACCTTGACACACCAACCCGCACACACACACACAATACAGACACACACGCACACCCAGTCAACACACCTTCCTTCCGTTGCGGCTAAATAAAATAAATGCCATAAAAAAATGCTTTACTCAAAAGTGCCCGACTAGCAGATATCCATTGAAATACTTTTGCAGGCATACAAAACGTGATATGATGTGCGCAAACATATTTAGCCTATATAGGTCTGATCGATAGTTATCGAAATCGATGTAACGAGTGCAACTTATCGATAATTTGATATGCACAATTCAAAGTTATTTTATATTAATAATTTTACTAAAAAATAGCCTTGTTACACATTTACAATAAGTACAGGGTACTCGAAAATCTTTATCCAATAAAGGAACAAACGATATGCGGTAAATATGGCAATAAGAGAGCCAAGCGACAAGAGCTTTTGCCATTTGCCACTTGCTGCGACTTGCCTTGAAGCCTTTTTTCCACTTCGTCACGACACAACTTTACCGATGGGAAGCACCAACAACAACAACAACACCATCAACAACAACACCATCAACAACAACAACATCAACCAGGCAGCAAAATTGTACAAAGGGATTTCGATTTTATAAGTTTGCAAAGCAAAGTTGAAATTGCAAAATAATTAAATTCGTTCATTAACAAATTATAATTGATATAACAACAGAATTGTCTTTTCACCTTTTAATTTGCGAGACTGCTTAAATAAATATTATAAATATTGAAAAATTAACTTTTAAATTTGACCTACTTTGCGCTGATTTGTTTTCTAGCAAAGTTAGTCTTTAATATCAATCGATTTATAAATTATTTAAAATTAAATATGATATTTTTGATTTTATTTAATCGATAAAAGCGAGAAACAAATTCGCATTACAAGTATTTGTATATGTAAAATAGGCGTAAGATATTCTTGACTACATTATTACATATATTTTTTTGGGAAAAACGGGTTTTAATATCAGAGAATTATGAAAATTTCCAACTTGTCCGAACTTAAGTAAAATATTTGTTGTCTTTTTTGTAAGTGTATTGCAATATATTTTAAATACATATATATAGTTGAGTATTAAATTTAGTTATTAATAAAAAAAAAAACAATTTAGTTATTTTAATGAGAGACATATTGTAAAAAAAATTAAAGAAAATGTTAAGGTCAGCTGTGAAACAGCGTATTTTGTTTTTTTTCTTTCGTTTTTTATAAATCTTTTGTCGCCTGCACATGCATATAAAATGTTGAGTGTGTGTGTGTGTAAATGTATTTGCCTTGCGACGGACGAAGCAACCCCTCGAACTACAACAACAACGAATGCAATAAACTGAAGCGGATGAACGACAGGTAAAAATGCTAATGGTAGATAACGGAAAACGGGCAGCGACAACCACAACAACAACAACAACAACCTGCCCAAAGTGGTTGTTGTTGCTGAAAGGCAGCCCTGTTTAGTTTTCCCAGGCAAAGCAGCTTTGCTTGCATTTGCTCAAAGAGAAAGAGAGTGAGTGAGACAACAGACGGACAGAATCCGCAACAGCTGAGTGTTGCCACTCTACAAAAACACACAGCAATACGTAAAGATTTTCTAGAGCTGTCTAGGGCGCATTATTATTACAAATTACATTTTAAGAGCTGCATCTGTAGGAATTATGCGAATATAAAAATATTATCACATATAAAAAATTCTTCAAAGTTCAGAATTCATTCAATATTTAGCGAAATTTTCAAATCAAAATACTTACAATTTTTTTTATGGTATACATTATTAATATATTATCGCTGTAATATTTTCTATTTTGAAAAGTTTAACATACTTTCCTCCTATTATCGGTTTTTTGAAATTATGTCTGTTTTATTTTCAGTTTTTTTTACCTATATTCCAGCTTTAGGAGCTACCCAGCCAAGACAGCTGCAATTTGTTAGACAAGTGTTTACTGTATGAAAGAATTTTTGCAAATATTTGAAAACATAAATAAATCTATATAATCAATCTTAGCGCGGAGAGAGGAAGTCTCTCTTTCAGTCTGGGCTAGACATCTTTGAATAGGTTTCTTTAATTGGATAGTTCACATTTTTTTTTGTTACCTTTTCGACCACTAAAATTGGAGCGCACATCCGGTTTCTACTGCCTGGTGTTGATATCTGTTTAACATTGTATGCAATTACGTGAGCCTATCAACTTTCTCCTAAATCAATCGAACACTAATGTGACAACACTATATATAAAATATCTATGTATATATACCTATAAACAAACATTTTGCTTGGCTGACTCAATGCCCAATCTAGAAGTTGCAATTTTTCAAGTTAACTTTTTGTTTTTATTGAGAGTTTTTAAATTTTGCTCTACATTTAATGGTATGCATTAAGATTGCACTGATTTTTATTATATATTATCTATTTCTATTTTGTGTTCTTTATAGTTGAATATTAAACTATATAGTTTGTTACAGTCGTAAAAACAAGAAATAAGAGTTAACTTGTTAAACGCTTAAAATCCTTACAGATCCTTTTAAGAAAACACTGCCCGAAAAAAGCCGGTCAATATCTACTGCATGTACATTCATTTATATTTATAAATGCATAAACGTTTAATACAATCTATGACTTTTGCATCAAAATAAATTCACAAGAAAATTTAAACTTTGCAAAAGGAAGAATAATTTCTTTCCTTAAGTAAAGTTGATCCAACTTTTATGCAGAGCAGGACTCAAGTACATATCCTCCATTTGCCTTTCATGTGCCTTTCAGGACGCTTGGGCCCAATTCAATCTTAGTCCATAAGTAGGCTTTAATGGATGTTGGGCAGGGGTAGAGTGAGGGGATCAAGGGGATGCTAATATTACACTTACCGCACACATCCAGCCAGCCCTCGACGCGACTGGGGTAGGAAATTGCATAGGCGCGATTTCGATACGTGCGACGTCCCATCTTTTGTGGGTGGTTTTTTCCCTCTTGCTGGTTGCTGATTTTGGGATGCTGCAGACGAGCTCTCTCTCTCTCTCGCTCTCTCTCTCTCTCTCTCTGTGTGTGTTGTGTGCACGCGCTCTCTGGCTCTCTGGCTCGCCCGCTCGCTGTCTCTTTGAAGCTACGTTTGCCGCCTGCTTCTCCGCAGCTCGTTATCTTTCGGCTTATCGACAAGTTGTTGAATAGCTGCGGCTGCTGCTTCTTGTTGTTGTTGTTATTGCTTTCTGCTTAATTTGAATATTGATTTTGTTGTCGCTGTCGATTTTTGCTATTTGTGTTTTTTGGTTTTTATTGCACTTGTCTTCGACCACAAATCAAATACAGCGTCGAGTTTTAGTTTAAAATTTCCACTTGTTGTTGTTGCAGCCTTTTGATTAAACGCTCAACAAAAAGCGCACAAGAAAACAACGAACAAAAAAGAAATAAAATAATCACGATTTTTGTTTTATTTGATTTGCTGCTTTGTTTTTTGATTATTTGTTTTTTGTTTTTTTTTTTGTTGATTTCTTTACGCACGGCTCAAGCTCAATGCTGTCTCTCTCTCTCCCGCGCGCGCGTCCTCTCTTCAGTGTGACCGTGCGTGCGTGCGTGTGTGTGTTTATTATTTAAGCTATTTTAGACCTTTAACAGCTGAGCTGCTGGAGCATGAGAGTGAGAGAGAGACGGAGAGCGAGAGAGCGAGAAAGAGTATGGAGATGCTCGCTTCCATAATTTTTGGGCAGCACAACTCCTGCCGCCCCCCGTGCCTGACAGTTATTGTTGTTGTCTACACACACATATGTACACACATGTGCATATAAATATATATTGTTAATATTCTGCACCGAAGGCCGGTCGGCGCATATTGAAGTTTTATTTATTGTTGTTGTTGTCGCGCCAACGAAACCAGAAACTTTTTTAGCCGTCACAGACGCCGCTGCTCACAAACACACACACATGCATATATATACAGCTATGTGCATGCGCTTTTGTGTGTATTATTTTTAAAAATACACTCCAGCAACAAAACCAAAACAACACACACTATTAAAATACACACGCACCCGCAAAAAAAAGTTCTTAAAACACACACTTGGTAAATCGTTTCGATTCAAAAACAGTAAAAAAAAAAACAACGCACGCTTTTTCTCTCCTTTTCTTAAATGCACATTAAGTGCGCGTGTTGGCAAATGCAGCAGCAAACATTTAAAAAAAAATAATTTAAAAAAATCGAAGTGTAACAGTTCGATGCATGCGCGTAGAAACGCGCGACGTGCCAACCACGCAGCAACAAACATTAACTAACTAATAAACAATGTGACCGCAAGCAAGAAACGCAAAAATGCGCCAGACACACTAGCTAAAAAAAAATACCAAACACATTGAAATACCCATCGGCTTTTGGTATTTTACGCGCTGCACAACACCTTCCCCGGGCAACAAAAAGTATGCTATTCCAATTTTGTTTGCCAATATCATTTGCGAGGTCAACATGTATTTAAGCGCATAGTACAAAAAAGTACAAAAAAATTTATTTAGCAAATGCGCCTGTTGTAAACTGATTTGAGTCTTTTAAGTTGGCTTTTGCCTCTCCATGTTTATAAATCAAATCGACTAAGCAAACACTCGCTTTCTTTTAGGTGCCACACTAAAGAACGCACCTCCACAAACCGTAATAAGCGCATAAGTGTTGCCTACTTTTAGGATGACGTAAAAAAAAAAATTGGCGCCCATTTTAAAAAACTTGAGTGTTTTGAAGAAAAAAACTTAAAATTTTACTTGTTGAACGGTTTACATAAGTTTTAATAGAGCACATAATTAGTAAGTAGTTATTAGTAGGTAATCAAATATAAACATAAAATTAATAACATTTATTAAAAGTAGTTCTTGAACTTGTTTATGTTGTGCTACAGTTTTGCATCGCATTGTTTCTGTTTTTGTGTGCAAATTGCACAAATAAATTACAACTACAACAGCAACGCAGGAGCACAACAAATTTTTCTATATGTATATATGCATGTATGTATATACATATATCTATATATAGGTATACGCATATTGTTGTTCAGTCTTTGATTTTAAACTTAACGGGTTAAGAAGAGATAGAAAAAAAAAAACAAAAAAAAATTGTATACATATCATACGGATATGATTGCCAACTAGACTAAGTTTGGATAATGGTTAAATAATTGATTTTTTCTCATTTTCTTTTTTTTGTTTAACACATTTCTATGGAATGTGCTAGGAAATAATGTCCTTGGCGGGGCGCAGCCCCATGGAACGCTTCAGTATACTCGTTATCTATATAGTTCATATACATATATATCTATATATATAGATTTTTTCTTTTTTTTGTTCTGCACTTCACAATTTGCTGGCCTCCTCCTCCTGGCCGCTGGAAGCTGGCGCTGGTGAAACCGAACCGGAACCGGAAGCTGAACCGGAACCTGAACCGGAACCAGATGCGGTTTCCGTTTCGATGGCCGCCTGCAGCTCGACGAATATGTCAATGAGATTGTTGATGCCAATCAAATAGCCATCCTCATGATTGCCCACCTTCCAGGCCGAATAGTGATCAATGTGCAGCTGCGACGGCAGCGCCACCGTCTTGGCAAAGTCAATCAGCCAAACGCTGGCGTGCGTCTGATCGTGGACAAACAGCAGCGAGCTGCCGATCACCTCGTGCGTCCGAAAGAACTCGGACACGGCCAAAGTGGCGCGGATGGCGCGCAAGCGTTGAATATAACGTGGCTGTAAGTGGAATAGACCAAAACTTTGTGTATTAGGCGAGATCTCATTTCGGATAACATTTTAAAGTATAAAAGCATTTAAAGAAATTAATAAGAATTTTCGAAGTGCATCCAAAAATCGATGAAGAAAATAGGATATTCTAGAACAATTTTAATAAATCCAAAAATTTTATGTTTATCGGGTATTTGCAGCATAGAAAAGCTAAAAGATATTGTTGTTTTTTTGTTCAACACAGCAATATATATATCATCATATCACTCAATCATATAAAACTTCATTTAAATATGTTTACTTCTATAGCAACTATATCCTATATAAAGAAGGTTTTACTTTAAGTATTAAAAACTTAGTTAAATTCGTTATTCATATTTTGGTTAAGACGTTTTAACTACAAATATATATATATATATTTATATTATACATAATATAATAATATAATATATAGTTCAGAAAAAACCAAATGTTTAAAATTATGTTCGTTACATATGTTTATAAGGTTTAACTTATACATATATTAACGTAGGAAATCTTATATCAGGATAGATCTTTAAATACAAATATTTTTGACCCATTGTTCCTATAGGAGCTATATGTAATAAGAGTTTAATAAAAATTAAAATATTGTTAATAAGTTAATTATATTTTCATATTTGAGTATAGTCAAAACATGAAAGACAATTTTTTTTTTGCGATTGTTCCTATAACAGCTATAATATACATGAAGATATAATAAAACATATATATATGAACTAAATATTACCAGAATATGTGGATGGCCGCTGAGGAATTCGTTAAATGCCAATTTGATTTGTTCGCGTGACTTGGTCGTTTTGAAATCTTTGGAACTGGTGCCATCGCTCTTCTTGATGCCCTGCAACAACGAAATTGAGGATCAGTAGTTGGAGGAGCAGCAGCAACAGTGCGAATTAAGAGTTTCTACCTCAATGCGAAAGCCCAGGGTGGCTGTGCTGGAGATGGTCTCGCGCCAGACCATATAGCGTGGCTTGGTCACCGCCTTGGCCGCATGCTCCTCGGCATTGGGCGCCTGTGCATCGATCTGTATCATTTTATCGTACATATCCTTGCGCAGCTTGGGCTTCTCCTTGGCCTTGGACAGCTCCTCCTCCAGATAGGTGCGCACGCCCACCTTGCAGTCCATGACGCATGGCTGCACATAATCGCTGAGCAGATCCTGCAGCTGCAAATAGACTGCAAGTACCAGAAAGTTTGAATTACATATATGCATTATATCTGGAATATTATTGTATTATTATAACTTAATTTCTCAGTAATTGGTAAATCAATCTGTTAGTCAGTAATTTTTTTATTAAAAAAATCAAAACTTTATTTTATATATTACAAATATTTTAAATGCCGAATTAATTTATAGGATAAATCATGACAAAAATGCCATTAAACATTAAAATCGGTTCATTTTTGACCAAGTTATGGGAATTTGAAGTATTAGTGCTATGGACTCAAGAGCTTTACAAGTCAAAATTTTTGTCAATTTTGGCATAATTTTTGACCAA
>SCDY01002577.1:0-11371 GCA_004143825.1 Drosophila micromelanica | reverse complement strand
CCCCCAGCGCCTCCGCCATTAAAAATCGGATATTGCTATATCTCCCACAGTTTTTGAGCTAGGGTCACCAAATTTGGGATTTATATTACTGGTATGCTCCCGCAAACATCACAGAAAAATTTTTTGGCCACGCCCACTCCCGCCCCCACAATCACGAAAACCGATATACCTGATAGTTCAAATCGATAAGTGTTGCATATTTGCACAATTTCGCGTGTAGATAGCTCGTGATCTCTTCTAAAGATTGAGTACTTGATTTTCCGGCCACGCCCACTAGAACGCCCCCAGCGCCCTCGCCTTTAAAAATCGGATATGGTAATATCTCCCACAGATTTTGACCTAGAGCCACCAAATTTTGTATATATAATGCAGGAATGCTCCTTCAAACAACACAGAAAAAAATTGTTTGACCACGCCCACTCCCGCCCCCGTATTCAAAAAAACCGATATATCTGGCAGCTCCAATCGATAATACATGTATATTTCCCACAATATTTAAGATAGAGTCACCAAATTTGATATGTAGATAGCTGGTGACCTCCCCTAAAGATTGAGACCTTGATATCCCGGCTACGTCCACTAGAACGCTCCCAGCGCCCCCGCTCCGCGGCAAATGCCTATATCTCCCACAGTTTTCAAGCTGGAGTTACCAAATTTAAAGGGTAGATAACTGGTCAACCCATTTAAAGATCGGCACATAATTTCGGCGACGAGCCCCCATCCCCACTCACATCCCCACTCCCGCCAAACGCACCGGCATAACTGTTTGGAATTCGAATTTTTGCCAATTTATCTTTTTGTATTATTTCTGGCCACGAGAGTGAGGCAGAAGTACTCTCACAATCCAACTGTTCCTTCCACTTTTGTTTCATGCGTAAGACAAAAGTTCGTGTAATAGTAATTTAACTATGTCGTGTGAGTAAGAAAGGGGGATCGCCGAAGCCATTGAGTAGGTCAGCCGCCAATGCCAATTAGTGGACAATGGGCAATGGGCAATCAGGCAATCAGGCCTGCCAACTCGTTCGGTCAGTTGCGTGTGTATGTTTGTATGTAGTAGTGAGTGTAGGCTGTTATTTGTGCCGTCTATGGGCAGGGCTGAGGTTACCCACCTCTGGGTACACTAAGCTAGCCGAGATTACCCACCGAAGCAGAATATATGTCACTTACTCTTTTATAAAGAAGTTCAGTTTGCTACCGGGCCCAAGGGGAGAGGCGACAATCTTGACGGCGACAAAAGTTAAATCCGAGTAGGAATACATGTACGTAGTTGTCTGTTTTTTATACACTGAACCCATAGAAAATGTGTATTATATGGTATAATAGTTTCGTATATATCATACGCAGAACAAATTTATCATTTTTTTTCGATAACTTGTTCTATTTCATTAATATCGATAAAAATCGATAACAACCTATGGTTTTCTTTCAATATTTCGGAGACTTTAAGATATATAGGCAAAACATTGGTTGCGTTATGTTTGTGTAAGCTAGACGCAGATTTTGATACCTCCGAATTTTGGAAACCTCCCCCCAGTCGCCCCCAATATCGATAAAACAAAAAAAAAGAACGCAAATCAAATACTACAGATCTGCAAATTGGTTTGTACATAGGTTACGATGCCCATAATAAGTCCTGAACATTTCATATCGATCATACATTTAGTTTAGAAGAAAACAAGGATTTCGTTTCTGTACTGAAGGAACGCGCACGTACTGAGTAAAGTGCGTGCGTCGTGCATTTGTGTGTGTGTGTGTATGTGTATGTGTGAATTAGTGTATGTATGTATGATTTCAAACGAGCTCAAATGCTAATGAAGTCCGATCGCAGTGTTCAGAGTATCTCCTAGTCGGGCGGCCCCGACTAGAGTCCTTTCACTTGTTTATTTTGTTTAGTTATGTGTGTGTTTCTACCAATTTTGGAGATATTTATCGTATTTGGGTGACCCAGTTGTAACCATGTGCTGCATCCTACCGATGGTTGTCGAGCCGGCAAACAAACTGGACTGGAAGCGTGGTAATAGGAGAAATGCTAACTGGGGACCGTCACCGCAGTCGACGATTGAAACACTTGACCTCATTTAATTTAGTTTGTATATTGAGTAAATGGCGGAGGTTGAACTGAAGGCTGATTCCGGCATTGTGTTAGTGTTCGAAATATTGTTTTGTAAGTCGTTATTTGTTATCTACTATTATATATGATTTATTAATAAGTTTTGGAATTAGGTCAAACATTAGGTATTAGTCGACGACCGAAGGGATATTGTTATTGGGACGATCTCGAAGACGGAAATCATAGGCGGCCAACCCTTAGACCACCACCAGGTCCACCTTGCTAAGACAGACAAGTGGGAGGTGCCCTTCGACGGGTCGAATGATCGGGGATCTGTGGAAGACTTCGTTTTTAAGCTGGAGTAAGACAAATCTGATGTTCTTGGGACAAAGAGGCACGGTATGGAAGTTGGTGCCAAAGTCGATATGCCCGACACTGAAGGAGCAGGCCTATATATAAGTGAAGGCATCTAATAGATGCGCATCAAAATTGCTGCATCTGTTGCGAAGGCAGTTCTACTGGCCCAACATGGCGGTTCATGTACGCGAGAACGTAGACAGATGCGGGGTTTGCAAGGATATGGCATATGGCATATGGCAAGAGGTAGAGAGGAACGGCCATTCAATATAGATTAATGTAGATTTTCTGCGAAAGTATCCGGGTCGAAGAGGGGTCATCCGTGGTCATTCTCAGTTGACGACTATTTCTCGAAGGGGGGATCGCCAAAGCCATTGAGTAGGTCAGCCGCCATTGCCAATTAATGGACAATGGGCAATCACATTTAAGTCTTCCCATTACAGGAAGGCCGGGTAAGTCGTGGCCGATAACATCAAGCCTGCCATCTCGTTCGGTCAGTTGCGTGTGTATGTTTGTATGTAGTTGTGAGTGTAGGCTGTTTCTTGTAAGAATTTTTGTACCTTCTGAGGGCAGGGTTGAGGTTACCCACCTCTGGGTACACTGAGCTAGCCGAGGTTGCTTACCGAAGCAGAAAATATGTGTTGCAAAAGTATATTTAGTACTTTATATATAGTTTTAAGGGCGCTTCCCAGTAATATATATCCCAAATTTGCCGACTGTAGCTTTAAAACTGTGGGAATTATAGACATTTCCGTTGTTTTAGGGCGGTGGCGCTGAGGGCCGTTCTAGTGGGCGTGTCCGGGATCGATGCAATCTGTGAACGAGGTCACCAGCTATCTACATACCAAATTTAATGGCTCTATCTTTAAAATTTTGGGAAATATTCACCGTTTATCGATTTGCGATTCAAGATGTATCGACATGTTATCAAAGTTCCAGCCTCCCAGTGGGCGTGACACAAAAATCTTAACACTTTATCTGAAGAGGAAACTATAAGTATATATCCAAACATTTAAGTCTCTATCTTTAATAGCGCCGAAAAAAAAGTTGCATGCATCCGAACAGTCGGACTACTAGTTTCACTTTGTAAACTAGAATAATTACGCTTGTCAAATATTTTCTATCAGTCAGCAAAATTTGTTGACAGTATATTTTTACTCTCGCTGATAGTTTGGGTCTCTTCTGATAAATTTGTTTGTCGCTCTTGTGAAGCTGTAGTAAATAATAGTTTTATGCTAGTGTTAAGAATATTGGGGTGCGCCCACCAGAGGCGTGACAAAGGACTCGCCAATCGATAACTTCCTCAGTTTAAAGTTATAGTTCCCAAACTTGGTGTAAAGATAGCTGGTGAGCTGCCTGCCTTTAAATGCAGGAATGATGTCCCAAAAAAATATATAGGACAAGCCCTGCTCCCGTCACCAAAATCGAAAAAACCGATTTACCGATAAGTGGTGCCTATTGGCACAATTTTAAAGCTAGAGTCATCAAATTTGGTACGTAGGTTGCTGGTGACCTTGACACCTCAGCTTCGCCTACTTTGACGCCATTCAAGATAGAGAATCTTTGGAAATATACAAAGTGTTGAGATTTTTGTGTCACGGTTAGGAGGCTGGCAACTCAATAAAATGTCGATCCACGTCATGTCTCAAATTGAAGCCAGTTTCAAAGCCAGAGTCACCAAATTTGTATATATATAAAGGCATATCCGGATCCGCTTGAGGGCGTTCTAGTGGGCGTGGCCGGGATATTAAGGTCGCAATCTTTTGGAAAGGTCGTCAGCTATCTACATACCAAATTTTGTTACACGAGTATATATCTAAAATTGCTTTAGATTTGCTTTGATTTGTTTATAAACATTAATTTTGTGTTCTAAAAACTTTATAACGATGACACATTTAGCTTAGCAATAAAACAAGAATTAATTTCTTAAGTAGGCGCCAAGCGCAGCCACTCGGTACAATGCGTGCGGCATGCATTTGTGTGTGTCTGTGTAAATTTGTGTATTATATATAAATGGAAAGATGTTGAAATATTTGTATCGACAGATTGTAGGACTTTCCCCACTAGAGCCTTTGGTTTTGTTTAAATACCGACTACGTTAGTTGGAGATCATCTACGCTATTTGAGCAGTTCCAAACTACTCGTAGATAAACAGTTTCCTAGAGAGTTTCAAGCATTATTGTATTTTATGTAAGAATACAATTTTTTATTATTATATTTACTATACTCGTTCACTAAATAAAACCAGTATATTTGGCTTGCGCAATTTCCGTCTTGGGCACTTTGGAGCAATTTGCCCTTCAAAATGTTAAGGTACATCTTTGCGTCCATGATACCGTCAATTAAACCAGTCTTCCAACACCCGAAGCCGCCATACAGGCCCACACCATTACATGACCAACGCCATGCTTGACTGTGGGTTTTAGGTGCTTGGGGTCCAGCTCGGTATTCGGCTGCCGCCTAATATATTGCTTCCCATCAGAGCCAAACATGTTTAATTTGAACTAATTCTCGAAGTTCAATTGATGTGCGTGGTCCCACTTTTGTGAAATTAACTTTTTTCGAACTCTTAAACTTACTGAATACAGTAAGCTGCTACATAAAATTAGCTGTAATTTAAGTTTTTGTTACCTAATTATACTCGTTCGCGAAGTGAAAAAGTATATTGGTTTTGTGCAATGTCCGTCTTGCTGTCCGTCCGTCCGTCTGTCGGTCTGACCGACTGTCCGTCTGTCCGTATGAACGCAATTACTTTCGCCGGTATTGAAGCTAGGTACTTTGGATATATACTCGTGTGTACCCGCGTCAGATAAAGTGTTAAGGATTTTGGGCTGCGCCCACTGGGGCGTGGCAAACCGATAACACCTAAAATCACAAATCGATAAAGTTGGTGTGTATATAGCTGGCGACCTCCCTAAAAGATTGACACCTTGATATCCCGGCCACGCCCACTAGAACGCCCCCCAGCGCCCTCGCCCCACTGCAAATGCCTATATCTCCCACAGTTTTCAAGCTAGAGTTACCAAATTTAAAGGGTAGATAACTGGTCACCTCATTTAAAGATCGGCACAAAATTTCGGCGTCGAACCCCCCAGTTCCACGCACACCCTCACCTCTACCCCCACTCTAACCCACCCCCACCCAAAGTACAATATACCGACATTTTTCAAAATAATAATAATTATGATTGTGAACGAGTATAACGCAATCGGTAACGCCTGACTGCAACGCTCTTACTTGTATTTTATTTGTTACGAATATGAAAATCTTATTTGTTTATTAAATATACAAATACCGTACTCAACAGATCGGCATTTAAATTTTGAAGATAACTCTTACAGCTTTGCTGCAGCAAAAGTTTGAAAATGTATAATCTTGCTGCATAAAATAGGCTGCGACCCATATTTTATTGTTGTTTTTGTTGAGGCAGCAAACAAGGTGCAGGATACTCTTTCACATATCTACCTGCATATTGAAATTTTGCACCGTTAATATATTGTGTAATTTTTTAACAAATTTTCTTAATCTAACATATCTATAAATTTGTTTTTTACCAGACAGTCGATATAATGACTGCAGTAAAAGTGAATTTGGTCTTCGGCGTAGAACCGATGAAGCTTGTTGTTTCGTAAGTTCCAATTCGCACCAGTGATTAGGCGTAGCGGCTTATTTTGTAGGATCTGAGCCCGAACTCGGTTAGATCCAGCAGCTATTTCCCAAATTTTTGTTACATATATCCATATAAGAGCGACAACTTGTTGATAGACAAGTCTCCTATGCTTAAGTGGGAGTTTACTATTTACATTGAGCAACCATTAGAGTTTTCGCAACTTTGCTCTGCAAGTTCCGACCGTCTTGGATCGAGTGTTAACCTTAGGTATTCTGATCCCGTGTTAGGGGGCTACCGCTAAGTACCACGGCTTTCGGAACACGGCTGCCTTGGCGTGTAGAAAACGTTGATGTTCTTGCTGGCTATTAAACCACTCTTTTATGTAGTGTACGTATTGATGCATCCCATCCGCAACGATGTACTTCCACTTAGAGCGAAAGAAAATACTGATGTTGTCAGTAAATGAAGTTATTATTATTTTTGCAGAGCCGAATTCTATATCCAGAGTTAGAAACTAGCCGGTGTGACCCCCTGTGGTACTCCGGCAAGCGTAGAACATACATTAGAAATGTAATTTCTTATTTTGAATGCAAGCTTACCATCTCGAAAGTATGAGTAGCATGAGAAAGAATGGGCGGGAAGAGATTCTTGGAGTTTAGCAAGAAGGTCAGCCAAACACGATTGAAAACTTTCTGCACATCTAAGTAGACTGAATTTCAGTATTCGCCAGTATCAAATGAAACAAGAATGTTTTTGATATTTCTGTGTAGTTGCTCGGTAGAGTACCATCCTGGATGCAAATATCCACTCCGATACTTTTGATAAGTATGGCAGAAAGCTAATTGGTCCATTTGACTCTGGATCATGTTTCGCCTTGTCTGGCTTATGAATCATGAAGATTCAAGCTGCGTTGGAAAATGTTGGATTCATAATATCGATTAAAGAGCATTAGTATAAATATGAGCGCACGCTTATCTTTGCCTTTGTTGTATGCACATCCTATCATACTCAAGAGCTTTTTTCAAATTGAGCGTATTAATCGTTTTGGAAACCTCGTTAAACGAAAAGGGTCTGATAAGGCAATCCTTTTGAAGTAGAGTGTCAAGGAACTCTTCTACTGACGTAGCTGACTCAAGTGAAGCCAGAGAGAAAGGTTTGAACCTTTCAGAGATATGAGCAGCAAACACGTTGGCTTGTTCCTTTTCTTAGCGACACCAGTTGCTACTTGTATTAACAATGAGAACACTGCCGATTGGTTGACGCTTGATGTTACTTGTAGCCCAGAGAGATAGAAGCTGCTATTTTCGGCGGTGTTCTTGTAATGCATTGGTGATTTCTTTTACAACAGCACTCCATGCATCCCTGCCCAATAGATTTTGCGTGCATATGAAGGTTTTCCTGAGATATCGCTTCAATCTTAGTAGATTCTGAAAATCATTCGAAAGGAAATGAAGGAAATAGATATTTAGTGAGATTTTTGCCCAAGTTGTATCATAATTTTGTATCCTTTTTGACGATAACAATATAATCAGCACTCTGTTTTTGCCAAAAAGTGTGTTAATAAACAAGTGAGATTGCTCTAGTCGGGACCTCCCGACTAGGACCCTGACCCGCCCGACCATGAACCCAGCATTTAACACATTCATATTAACTCTGAATACAAGTCGAACCGCCGACCCTTCGGCTTGAGTTGCAAAACTCTTATCTTATTTCATAAAAACGATAAATATGAATAGTTATTATTCACAATTAAAAATAAAGAAAGATAAATTGCACACTTTCCCAAAGCGGATTCGAACCGCCATGATTCGGTTTTAGGTGCAGAAAACTCGCCAGCTGTTATAAAATTGAACTGACCTATTGCAAAATAAAATTTCAAAATTGCGCATTCGTCTGTATGTATGAACACAGAAGCCAATCAGCTGCGCTCGGCCCCTGCACTACTGAAAAGAGATTCTTGATTTTGATTCTTGATTCTTAAAAAAAATTCGAAAATAGCACGTTTTCAATAAAAAAAAGAGCTAAAAAAGAATTTTGTGAAAGAGAGGAGGAGAAAAATAGGTCGATTCAACGCCAAAAAGGCTTCAAACTGTGGTAAACAACAAAGGCTACCATACTGCATACTGATAATATCAAACATTTTTTTATATTTCCAAAAAGTTTTGATATTTTTGAGACTTCATAAAATATACTGTGAGATAGAAAGAAACAGTATTTCGAAACTTATGCTGTTTTTGTTACTTTAAAAAAAAAAAAATTAAGCCCCTATGTTAATGTTGACATTTTTCCTTTAATTTGTTACCACATTTCCTGCAACACGTCCAATAGTTTTAACTTAATAAACGTTTAAAGTTAAAGGTATGCACCGCATACTTTAAGCTGTGAGCCACTGTACAAATTAGTGCATTTGCATCGGCAACTAGGTTTCAAAATGCATTCAAACTGAGTTAACTAAATGGACAATTGTACAGACGATACGTCGTGACGTACATCGAGAGCGGACAACATGTCCAGTATCAATTTCCAGCAATTTCCTCATATGGGATTGCGGAAACATTTCCGTCAGTTTCATGGTCTCCTCCGTCATCGTCCTATAGTCCGTAAAGTTGGTAATGTACTGTCCCAAAGTAGAATGTCCCCGTCCATAATCGGTTTGTAGTCCGCGTGTGAGTAGTCCGTCACCCGTGTCGCTGTCATGGACATAATTGAAAGTATGGTGAGCGTAATCCTAAAAATGTTCAAACTTTTGTTACAAAAATGAAAATGAAAAAATTGTGCTCTAAACTTAACGAAGGTTGTCCTTGTGGACCACCCTCCCCTTAATGAGGACCTTTTCCTCGACGCACAAAGTCGATAACTTGTTGCGATTTGTCTTTACCATGACCTTTTCCCCTACCTTGAAGACTCTATTCTGACGTTTTTTATTGACCTTAGCGTTCTGCTGAATTTGGGCTTTCTCTATCTTATTCCTAACCCCGCGATGAACGATGTCCCGTCGTTATATTCACTGAGTGAATGGAATCGTTATATATATTCGTTGGATAAGGTCGACGTGGACGGAAGAATTTTTTGTCTGTGGAGAAAATGTCGATGTGCAACATTTCTGTGTTCCTTAGTGATTATTTCTCTTCTATCACTGCGGATTTTACTTATTTTAATCAAGTTGGCTAAGTCTAATTTTGACAATATGAAATGATTATTTGCTAGCCATACTGTATATCGCAACGCCAGATATCGTCCTGTATAATGCTGAGCTTGCGCCACGTACAAGGCTAATGTTAAGCCTCCGCGATAGGTACGGGCAATGGAGTCAGTGAACAGAACCAAAACTATTACATTGTTTTATAGCGTCCAGTGTACTTGTACTTGTATGTATGCACGCAAAGGTTTTGAAATGTTTGTAACTACGCAGGATCGCAGGATTCAGGATATCTCTTAGTCGGGTGGTCCTACATATAGTCTTATCACTTGTTTTCTGTTAATATGTAGATAAAAAAAAATTGTTTTGACGATAACCTTAATAATATATCGTTTTTCCATGATTTAATTTTGACAACAAATATAAATTATTAATATAAAATCAACTACGTACATACCTCTAGAATGCAGTACGTCACAATCTATCTCTTCATAAATGTTTTATGCGCGTTGAAAATGTAAAAGGCGCTGTTTGGACAGTAGATGAAATAGAATTCTACAAAAGACGACCACAACGTACAACTGCTGCTGCTAATAATTTAGCAGGTGTAAAAAGTTCAATGGATAATAATTTTTTTATAGCATTAAATTTTGGGTATGTGAAATTTGATCAAATAACTTTTTCCTCATTCATTTTTTTCGAATTACTTTTTATAAAAACATATCTTAAGGACTTTTTCAATACCTTAATGCATATGTACATATCAATAAAAATCAATCCACTGCCCAATAAAAATATACTGTCACAGTTATATGAGTATTTGTGTAGTAGTATAAAATTATAAAAGACTAAAATAAAATGGTAATATATTTTTGATGCTGTTTTGTAGATCATGAATTTGTTTATAAATCTTCATCAAACCCTTTTTTCGTATACAAGTTTGACAAAGTTACAGCCCGTTTCATGAAAATGCATAAGGGCTACGGTGACTTTAGTGGCACACTGTATATTTGGCTTGTGTAATGTCCGTCATGCTGTCCGTCCGTCAGGCTGTCCGTCTGTCCGGATGAAGGAAACAGTATTTGGCGCTATTGAAAATAGATATCATTCAGATATCAAATTTTTATATAAGATTAAGATTTTTGTGCCACGCCCACTGTGAGGCTAGCAATTCGATAACATGTCTATACACATTTTCCACAATTTTAGAAATGGAGTCACGTGAATATTTCGCACAATTTTAAAGATACGTATAATATATGTCTGATATATAAAGCAGATATATGCATATAGATAGCTGGTGACCTTCCCCAAAGATTGCGACGGCCACGCCTACTAGACGCCCCCAGCGTCCGTGCCCTAAAATCGGAAGCATTTATTTCCAATAAGTTTTTAAGCTAGAGTCACCTAATTTAGTATATATATATTAATGGAATCACCCAGACGTCACAGGAAAAATGTCCGGCAACATCTCCTCTCCCGCCCCAGAAAATACAAAAATCTGTATATCGCCCAGTTTGAAAGCCTCTCACCTCGTTTAATAATCAGTTTCATCATTTTCGCCACGACCCATTGAAAATTGGTAAAAAGGGTATACAGGTTTTTTGTTAATGTATATAACAGGCAGAAGGAAGCATCTCCGACCCCATAAAGTATATAAATTCTTGATCAGTATTAACAGCTGAGTCAATTTAGTCGTGTCGGTCTGACCGTCTGTTCGTCCGACTGTATGAACGCGTCAATATCGGAAACTGTAAGAGGTGAAGACTTTGAATTAAGACTGGTCCATAGCTCGCGCAGATCAACTTTGTTTTAAATTATCGATAACTTTCCTTTCTTACAATTAATAAAAATATGCACCAAATCTATATATATATAGATTATATAAATCTATTTAAGGCTAATTATATATTTTAATCCTGTATTTATATTTAAGTTTCATAAAGATCGGTGAAGAAACCAAAATTTATTAAATATAACGTAAGTTTATTTCATATAATTGGTAAGCCGTTCATTTTTCTCATTATCGATCTTTAATCCGGTTTTTTTATACTCGTTCACGAAGTGAAAAGAGTATATTGGGTTTGTGCAATGTCCGTCTTGCTGTCCGTCTGTTCGTTTGTCCGTCTGTCCGTATGAACGCAATTATTTTCGCCGCTATTGAAGCTAGAGACTTGAAATTTTGGATATATACTCGTGTGTACCCGCGTCAGAT
>SCDY01002576.1:0-11374 GCA_004143825.1 Drosophila micromelanica | reverse complement strand
AGCAATTCCTGTGTTCATGTGCACACACACATGCAAATGCAAAATTTTGTCTAGCGTTTTTCTTGGAATTCTTTCTGCATAGTAAAACTGAATTTTATCCTAATTTAATCGAAGTAATGGCGCAGCTGTTAGGAGTTGTGCAACTAATGTTGAAGGACCCCGGTTCGAAACCCTCATGAGACATTGTGAAATTTGTTTTTTCTTTTTTTAATTATCAATAATTATTATTAATATTTATCATTTTTATAACAAAAGCAGAATTTTGTAAGCGATTCGTCGAAGTTTTTTTTTTGTAAAAGATGTGTAAGTTATTTTATATCATAAGAGATATTGAATAGAAGTGTGGTGCAGTGGATAAGAGTTCTGCTTCTGAAGCAGAGGGTCGCAGGTTCGATTCACGGTCACGCCGTGGTGCATTTCATTTTTCGTTGATAATTGCGAATTAATGTTTTTTTTTTTATTTTTAACTATCTCAATTCTTATTAAGTGCCGAGAGTTTGCGTGTATGAATTAAATGCTGGGTTCAGGGTATCTCCTAGTCGGGAGGTCCCGACTAGAGCAATCTTACTTGTTAGTATTGCTATTTTGAAACATTTGGCTCGATTGAGTGACCGGGATATCACCGCCTATCTACGTACCAAAGGTGGGGACTCTAGCTTTAAAAATTTGGATTTAATCGATTTGCGATTTGGGCTACCAGGGAGCTGATTACTTTCTCTGACGCGGGTACACACGAGCACATATCCAAAATTTCAAAATACGTTTACACGGACAGACATTTCACAAAACTTATTCACTTCGTGAAGGAGTTTAAATAATAAAAAACTCAAGAAAGGTTGCTCTGGTTGGTACCTCCCTACTAGGAGATACCCTGAACCCAGCATTTATATACAACTATCGGCACTTCATAAATATTGAGGTAGTTAAAAATTTAAAAAATTTAATTGGCAATTAACAACGCAAAATGATACATACAGCGCCGGGAATCAGCCACAGCTTCAGTTGCACAACTCTTACCACACTCTCCTATAAATGCACTTATGATATAAAATAAAAATCTTTAAAAAACTGTTCAAGTCAACGGTAACAAAATTCTGCTTCGAAGAATATCTTTGTAATACAATTCAGTTTCACAATGCAAAACAAGTAAGAACGTTGCAGTCGGGCGTTACCGACTGCGTTACACTCGTTTACATTCTTAATTATTATTATTATTTTGAAAAATTTTGGTGTAATGTAATGTGGGTGGGGGTGGAGGTGGGGGTGTGAGTGGAGATGGGGGTTCGTCGCCAAAATTTTGTGCCGATCTTTAAAGGCGATGGCCAGTAATCTACCCTCTAAATTTGGTAAGTCTAGCTTGAAAACTGTGGGAGATATAGGCATTTGCGGCGGGGTGGGGGCGCTGGGGGGTGTTCTAGTGGGCGTAGCCGGGCTATCAAAGTCTCATTTTTTAGGGAAGGTCACCAGTTATCTACATGCCAAATTTGGTGACTCTAGCTTTAAAATTGTGCAAATATGCAACACTTATGGATTCGAGCTATCAGGTATACCGGTTTTCGCGATTGTAGGGGCGGGAGTGGGCGTGGCCAAAAAACTTTTTCTGTGATGTTTGGGGGAGCATACCAGTAATATAAATCCCAAATTTGGTGACCCTAGCTCAAAAAGTGTGGGAGATATAGCCATATCCGATTTTTAAAGGCGGAAGCGCTGGGGGACGTTCTAGTGGGCGTGGCCGGGATATCAAGGTGTCAATCTTTTAAGGAGGTCGCCAGCTACATACACACCGAGTTTGGTGGCTCTAGCTTTAAAATTGTAGACTTTATCGATTTGCGATGTTAGTTGTTATCGGTTTGCCACGGCCCCAGTGGGCGCAGCCCAATATCCTTAACACTTTATCTGACGCGGGTACACACGAGTATATATCCAAAGTTTCAAGTCTCTAGCTTTAATAGCGTCGAAAGTAATTGCGTTCATACGGACAGACGGACGGACGGACAGCAAGACGGACATTGCACAAAACCAATTAAATTTACATCGGGCGAACGCGCCGATTTCAGAGACTACAACAGCTAGAAAGCTGATCTTGGACTCATTCGGTTCGTTTATACCATACGCAGATCAAGTTTATTTCAAAAGATCGATAACTCTTTCCATTTTCTTATTATCGATGTTTATCGCTTTTTTTAATCGGTTTTTTAAGCAAAACTCCTAAACTATAAGCGCTAGAGAAGGTTTTATTCTGTTCGCATAAAGCATACGAAGAATATACATCATTTAGATTTTGGATACCTCCCCCCAATTGCCCCCAATGTCAATTAAACCATAAAACCCGCAAAACAATTACTACAGTAATGCAAATTGGTTTACACATTAATTTTGATGCACTGAATAAATCCTGAAAATTTCATAACGATCATACATTTGGTTTACGAGAAAATTAAGAATTTATTTTCCTTACTCTGTGTTCTCTGTGCTCATGTGCACACACACATGCAAATGTAAAATTTTGTATAGCGTTTTTCTTGGAATTTTTTGCATAGTAAAACTGAGTTTTATCGCAAGAATATTAATCGAGGCAGTGGTGTAGCGGTTAGGAGTTGTGCAGCTGAAGTTGGAAAACCCGGGTTCGAATTTCGTATGAAACAGTGTGAAATTTATTTTTTTTTTTAACTATCAATAATTTATTAATAATTATAATGTTAATTATTAATAATTATTTGTAATTTGTAATTTTTATGACAAAGGCAGGATTTTGTTAGCGCTTTCTTGTTTTAAAGATGGTTAGGTTATTTTATATCATAAGTGAATTTATATGGAAGTGTGGTCCAGTCGATAAGAGTTATGCAACTGACGCTGTGGGTCGCGGGTTCGAATGCCGGCGGAGCTATATTTAATTTTTCGTTGGTAATAGCCAATTATATATATTTTTTTTTTCTAATTTTCAACCATCTTAATACTCATTAAGTGCCGAGAGTTTTTGTGTATGTGTTAAATGCTGGGTTCAGGGTATCTCCTAGTCGGGAGGTCCCGACTAGAGCAATCTTACTTGTTATGTATGCGTGCACATGATTCTTGATTTACTCGTAAACTAAATATATGATCGTTACGAAATTTTCAGGACTTATTCAGTGCATTGAAATGTATGTACAAACCAATCTGCAACGCTGTAGCGTTGGATTTGCGGTTTTATACCTTTAGCGATATTGGGGGCGACTGGTGGGAGGGATATTGGTGGCTCTAGCGATTATAGTTATGGCGTATGGTGTATACGAACCGAATGAGTTCAAGATCAGCTTTCTAGCTTCTTTAGTCTCTGAAATCGACGCGTTCATATAGACAGAAAGACAGACGAACATAAAGACGGACATGGCTTAATCGACTCGGCTAGTGATCATGCCTGTTAAACACATTTGCACAAAACCATTATACTCTTTACCCAATTTCAATAGATTCAGTGTATAAAAAACTTTTGCCATAGAAAAAATTGTAATGATGAAAATCGCATTATATAGGGCCCTATATATATCAGAAAAAGTGAACTTCGTAATGGATGCAACAAAAAAGTTATGTTTTGTCCCACTCCTACTCTTTATAAGGGTGAGAAGCATTGACTGCCAAGCCATCAAAGAAGCGCGGCGGCTGGGAGGAATTATACTTTAGTCTTTATATGGCTGGATACGTATACAGAATAGATAATGACGCACATTCAAACAAAATCACAGGAGGAGTTCAACAGGGGTAAGTAATGGGCCAATGGAAAACCATGTAAGGCGGCATTTTTCAACTGGAGTTTCAGCGGTAGTCATCACTTTAAAAATGATACCATTCGCATTATTCAAATCTGGCTTATGCTAACAAAATTGTAAAAGAGTTTCAATCCAAAAAGAAAGATCGGACGGATTAATTCTACCACTTCGGTTGCGGTTTCAAAAACTAATAACCTCCGTTGAGATTGCTTATCAAAACGTTAGAGGTCAAAACATCAAAACTCGCTAATCTTTATGTAGATGGTGTTTCTTTTGATCATAACATAATTGCTTTTACCGAGACTTGGTTAACACCGAAAATTGCAGATTTTATCGTGCTGGAGGAGATGTTCGTACAGCAGTCTGAGCCCCTTCAGACTCCACCTTTAGACATGTTATATGTATGTTCTTGTTCTCTCTGTTATGTCTATTTATTTAGACCACCTTTTCGCCATCCAATCAATCTCTTCCCTGCTATCTGATAGGGACATTTCGGTTGTTCTTGACGATTTTTATCTTCGCGGCGTAACTTGGTCCTCTATTATGGACTCTATGTTTCAGATGCCTTAAAAGTTACATGATCTTGTTGACGGTCTACATAAGTTGTTCCCTTGCTCAGGTTAATCAAGTGCGCAACTCTTGATTAGATCTTTATGTTGGATTCCACCAACAATCGTGTACGCAGAATTGGCCTCCATCTAAGAGCTGAGGACCCTTTTTATCCTACTTTGGATCCAGTCATTAATATACCAGGTCCTATGCTTTTTGAAGCACCAAACTGGACTTTACTTAGCTTAACGATCTTATTTACTGATGACCTTCTTATTGATGTTGCCGATAAACTCTTTTATGTTACCCTGAACTCACATTTCTATGTTTGCGATGTCTAATCAGCCTCTCTGGTTCTCAAAGGAATTACTCAAATTAAAAAATGTTAAGTCGAAATATTATAAATCAAAATATTTAAAAAAACAAAAATTCCTGTCGATTTCTCCCGTTATGCTGCTGTCAAATCAAATTTCTCTAATCTTAGCAACGAATGCTAAAATAAATTACCTTAGACGTTTTTGGCTTCAGTTTTCACATGCACCGCAGCAATTCTTTAGGTTTGTCAACTCTATACAAAAGTTGAATAATTTGCCTTCTAAAGTAACGCTTAAAAATGCGAGTGCGGTTACTGATCAGGGCATCACCGATCTGTTTGCATCATTTTTTCAAACTACTTATTCCACATCCACTAGAAATAATCAGCATTACCCATATCAGTTACATACGTCAAACTGCAATATGTGTTCCATCTTTACTGAAAGTTCGCTACTCTGCAATCTTAACACAATGTAACCAGTGTCTTTATATTGCCCGGATGGTGTTCCTGCCTGTGTGCATAGACTGTGGAAAACACTTTGCCAGCCTATACTTCATCTTTCCCTGCTATTTGGAAGAAAATGTTTATCATTCCTCTCCATAGAGAGGCAAAATACAAAGTGTCTGCAATATCTGTAACCACTAACCTTTGATAGTTATCTTCTCTGGTAATTGTTGGTTTTAAAAGCAAAATGGACCATTATACTGATTTCAGCAAGGCTTTTGACTCAGTAAACCACTGCTTGCTACTTCACAAATTATGCCTACTCGGCTTCCCAGTAAAATTTATTAACTGGATTTCAGAGTATTTGAGAAATAGATCCCTAAAAGTTAGTTTTAGAATTGCTATTTTACATTGTAACAGGTTGACATCCGGGTCCCCCAGGGTAGTAATCTTGGTCCGCCTCTATTTATTCTGTTCATCAATGACTTTCCTTTGTTACTTTCACACTCCCGAGCTAATGTATGCCGATGGTATGCAGCACATATAAAAATATGGCTTCTTGGAATCCCTTACAAGCTGATCCTGAAGCCTTTGAGTCGTGGTGTCAAGTTAGCCTATTTAATCTCAATTTCTGTAAGTGCAAGGTGATGACTTTTTATCGAAGCTCTCAAATGTGTTCGTACAAGCTAGGAGCCTGAACGGATAAAAAATACTGATAAAGCTATTAATGACCTAGGGTTATTATTAGCAAGGCGTTGAATATTCTTGTATTTATAAGGAGATGGTCCAAGGAGTTTGATGATTTTTACACAACAAAGGTGGCTTATATCTCTTATCCGTCCCATTCTTGAGTTTGGGTCACGCGTATGGTCGCCACAATACGCAGTACATCAGAGCCGAATTGAGCCGGCTCCGAAAAAATTTGTATTATTTGACTTTTGTGGGCTTATTTGGGATTATGATGCTCGGTAGTAACATACTCAAGTAGTAGCTTACTAATAAAGCTTCTGTCCTCAATCTTTACCCGTAAATGATTTACTGGCGAAACCGATTCATCTGAGTTGATAAGCCAATGGGATTTATCGATCGCAACTAGACTAACACGTAATTTTAAGCCTTAAGTACTTAACCATTGCCTAAATAATTATGCCCTGCATGACCCTACGCGTTACACTGTGATCTGTTCGGAATCTTTCCTTCCCCGTAATAAGTCTTTAAGCATTTGGAGTTATCACATAGAAAGGTAAAATGGGCTGTTTCTGTTGTTTGTAATTATGGTCTTACAAGTGTTTCATCGAAACTAAGCTTGGTAGCAAGTGAGCAGCTTTTTACGCTGTCATATTTATGCTTTTTGTACCCTAGCAATCCGGCTGATATGCTTTATTGCCCTATACTCGCGCTATACATTGAAGAGAGCAAATCTATGCTTTTTGTACATTAGCAATCCAGCTGATATGTTTTTTTGCCCTGCACACGCGCTATACATTTAAGAGAGAGTTGTATAAGGTCGGCTGCATACTCGCTTTTAAAGAAACAATTGAATAGAAAGAAAAAAAATGTATCTTTGCAATCGCGTAGTATTGAATGCAGCATCATTCGCCAGCTCAGGACAACTTCTGTCTTCTTCATATAATATTTCTATTGTTAGACGAAATTTCAAATTTTTGGTTGAATTAACTTCGCATTCACAGCGCAGGCATTTTTCCCTGCTTAATAAAAAACGCAGGCTCACCTCTGAAAAAAAAATTTAAAAATCCCAGGCTTAAAAAATGTTTAAAATATATTTCTGTCATAGAAAAAATTTTATGGTGTGTAGTGTGGAGTTCATAGTTTTTAGTTCACGAAATTAGTTAATGGGTTTGTGCAATGTCCGTCATTCCGTCTGGATGAACGCAGCTTTTTTCGGCCCTATTGAAGATAGAGACTTGAATCTTTGGATATATACTTGTAGTTATGCTCCTCACGCTACGCTCACTGGGAGGCTGGGAATTTGATAACATATCGATACATTTCAAATCGCAAATCGATAAAAGGTGAATATTTGCCAACATTTAAAAAAAAAGAGTAACAAAGTTGGTATTTAGATAGCTGCCGACCTCCTCATAGATTGCGACATTGACATCCCGCCACCGGACAAAAACTTGGAGTTACCAAACTTTAAGGGTAGATAACTGGCGACAACCCAACCCGCAACCACATCCACGCTCACTAACGCCCTGCAAATCGCAAATATCAAATATCAAAAAAGTTTAGTTTTGTTACATAGAGTAATTAAAATTAATTACATAAACAAGTAAAGATTGCTCGTCCGTCTGTCTGTCTGTTTATTTGTCGGCCTGTATGTATGAACGCGTCGATTTCAGAGACTAGAAAAACTAGAGAGCTGATCTTGGACTCATTCGGTTCATATACACCATACGCAGATCAACTGTATTTCAAAAGATCCATTATTGATATTTATCACTTTCTTGGCTCGGTTTTTTAAACATAACTCCCAAACTATAAAAGCAGGGTCCACCAAATTTTTGAAAAGTTGAAAAATTTCAGAACGATCATACATTTAGCTGAGATTTAAATTTCTTTTCCGTAGTGATGGCCAAGCTGAAGCACAAGTAATTTCTGTGGTCATGTGCACGCAGTCATACAAATGCAACATTTTGTTAAGCATTTTTCTTGGAATTTGTTTTGTTTAGTAAAATTGAGTTTTATCATAACAATTTTAAATTATAGTGTGGTGCAGCGGTTAGGAGTTATACAGATGAAATTAAAGGGTGCGGGTTTGAGTCCCGCGCTGGGACCGTGTGGAATTTAAATTTACTCTTTTTTTAATTATAAATAATTATTATTAGTATTTATCATTTGTATGGCAAAAACAGAATTTTTTTAGCTTTTCCCTGATTTTTTTTTAAAGGATGGTGAAGTTTTATAAAGGGAGTGTGGTGCAGTCGATAAGAGTTGTGGACCTTAAGCTGGCGGTTCGATTCCCGGTGTGGTATATTCTATTTTTCGTATGTAATTGCTAATTAAATTCATTTTTAATTTGTAACCACCTGAATAGTCATTAAGTGCCGAGAGTTTGTGTATATGTGTTAAATGCTGGGTTCAGGGTATCTCCTAGTCGGGAGGTCCCAACTAGAACCATCTTACATGTTAGTGTAGAAGTATTTATGACAACCCATTTAAAATACTTTGTTTCATTGCATCGGTCATGTAACTGAAACTGTTTTGACAACCATGCATCCACTGCCCCCCTCGTACGGAGAAGCTAGTCTCCGCTGTGTTACAGAAATGCCTCTTGTACGCACAAGTATATCACAGTGACCAAAAGAGATCGGCAACTAAAACGAATCACACGGTTTTCGCCGGGCAACAGAACAACCTGCCGCCCAAACTCCAACAACGACAACAGCAAGGAGCCCCTTCTAACCTCCCGCAACGAAAATCAACCGAATATATATCTTAGTATATATCCCTGCAGAGAAACACCATCAACCGCCCTGGCATAGCCTCAACACCCATATGGACAGGATATGTTATTGGGAACCATTAGACAGGACCTGCAGCAGGCAATAAATATATTAAGTCCTTACAAGCATTACGTCCTCGCTAGCATCGATAAGTTGAGAGCAATGTAAGGCCTGCAACAGCCCAGTAAGAACACCAGATAGTCTTGTCACGCTATCGTGTTATTCCATGTTGGAGAAGTAATCTGCGCCCGGGGGAACTCGTAGTTGGCTCTCCCCACTAGCGGATATGGCTGATATGGCGCCTGAGTTGATTTGCTTTGATCTGCACGGATCCGGAGAGTTTTCGTGGTTTGTCATCTTAGTGAAGGCGATCTAAGATGAATATAACATATTTTAACTCATTATTTAATTTTGTTTTGGCTCATTTTTAAAACCCATGAGTCTGCGGGAAAGCTAGGTCGTCCGTTTGAATGGGGACAGGTATTTAGATTCCCTCGGCCATAAATCCTTTCACCTTGGATCGACGTAATTTTTTAAAAGAGTTGACTTCACTTAGCTCTACTCCTACTAGTCAGCACCCTTGGCATAGACATTACCATACCAAATGTCTGCGTTTTTGCGCCATACCAAGGATAGGATAGTGTCACTTTCAACAGTGTGTGCAGAAACGACTCGTATTATTCAAGAAATAATTACACGTTAGTCCCTTTTGACATCAGCTAGCTGGTAATCACAATTACGGTTTCGCTTACTGGAATTCATGCTTACCACCACATCGTGATTTTTATCATGAATGATATATGAATGAAAACAGGTTGAAATTTTTTATAATTCAGGCGGTCCCGACTAGTGCCTTCTCACTTGTTTCTTTTTATGACTTTATATTACGTCAAATTCGAGCATTCAAATGTTATGTCTATGTTGCTTGCGAGTATGTCTTAACTGGAAAGTGTGGACCGAGCCCCAACCCAAGCCGGCGTGTTTGTAAGACCATAGACAGTGAACTCAACCAGGACAGAGAAAACTCTCGGATAGTCACACTATCCTTGACAAATAAAAAAAACTGCACAACTATTTTAAAACTTATTAAAATTGTGCAATGTTTGTATTCCTGTATTACCCTATGCTATGATATTTTGATTACGACCTCTGTGGGCGTGGCAATTTAATTGAAAACACGAAAATTCATATCTCCCAAATTTGGCAAACTTATATATCCGTTCACTAAGTTAAACTAGTATATTAGGTTTGAACAATATTTGTAATGCTGTCTGTCTGTCGGCTTGTTCGGATGAAAAAAATTTCACGAATATTTTCAACAATCTTGCCTAATATTGTTTCTTCCAAGATACCCCGGTAAAAATCCCTACATATTGTATTTTACTACCTTAACAATATTAACAACAGACAACGAAACACAATTTTTTTTGTATCAGGGGAATATGAGATTCCGTTTGATGAAAACACATTTTCTATAGGAAAAGAAGTTTATAAAGAAATGTTTACATCTTAAATTTGTTAGCTTATATAACCAATACCAATTTTAAAAAGCTTTACATACTTAAATATTCTAATGACTATGTATATTAATCAGATATTCATACTTTTCAATTTTAATTGGATTTAATTTTAATTTAATTTAATTGGTAGTTGCAAACTGTATGTTGTTGAATTAATTGTGCGGTATTGTCTACGATTTATTTTTTAGGGGAAGTCGAAAAAAAGAACTTTTCTGCCATTTGACCATTTTCGCCCCTTCTTCAAATGTTCCGTCATCGGGCCGATCGACGCAAAGCTGGACACGAAGCGGCGTTACCAGGATGCCATACCTATGCATTGGCACTATTTATTCAAGTTTGTCGGCAACCGACTGGAGGAGTTCCTTGACTTGGTCATCGATTACCTTCTGTATCACCGGCTTCTTGGGTAAGTACGCTGCTTTAGATGTTCATCGTACTCATTCCAAAAAATTCCTTTATCTCCCTTAATCCCGGTGTGGCCTGGCCCCTAGTTCTTCTCTTCTAAGACTGTCGTGGCGACCCACTCAATCAATGTATTTGGGTCCTCGCGGACCACATCCGACTCGGTCTTGGCTGCCACCTGACGTGCCACTCAAACTGATTGACACTTTTTGCCTAGATTCACTGTGCCTGTTGCCTTCACGTCCTCTGATTATGGTTGCCTGGCTCCATTTCGTTTCCGTCTTGGTCCATCGTATCCCACCACGTTTTCTGCCCTTTCTGTTGGTTTTTCGCATCCACCGTCGATGGGGCCATCCTAGTATCAGATGACGATCCCATATTTGCCGACGCCTAACATTTTATTTAACTCCGGTCTATCATGGTGTCCATCAAACTGTAGGTCCCACTTCCTGACCACCTCCGTCTTTATTACTTGCATTTGCACTTCCAAGGTGACCGACTACAGGTTTTGCCATTCTTGACGGGATGAATAAGTGTTCCCCGGACCCGTCTCTTTCCCGCGCCCGCGTCTGTCTGAAGGCCCAGTTTGCTAATGTATTGGATCCTGTGTCCGGGGACTAATGCAGGAGTTGTGTCAGGACTTCGGCGCTATGCGTGTTGTCGCTCACAAAGGCCACTTGGCGACTCCGCATCTCTTCCAATATACTGACAAATTCTGTAGCGAGCTACACCTTGCGTCGCTGGTAGATCCATCTGGCCCTCACTCCTAGATTTTTGCAGGATGTCGATTCCATTTCCAATCTGAGCTTTAATTTATTTCTTTAATTTTATAATATGTATATTTATACCCTGAACCCATTGAAAATGGGTAAAAAAGGGTATAATGGTTTTGTGCAAATGTATGTAACAGGCAGAAGGAAGCATCTCCGA
>SCDY01002575.1:0-11379 GCA_004143825.1 Drosophila micromelanica | reverse complement strand
AAATACTACAGACCTGCAAATTGGTTTGTACATAGATTTTGATGCCCCTAATAAGTCCTGAAAATTTCATAACGATCATACATTTGGTTTAGAAGGAAACAAGGATTTCGTTTCTGTACTGAGGGCACGCGCACCGAGTAAAGTGAGTGCGTCGTGCATTTGTATGTGTGTGTGTGTGTGTGTGTGTGTGTGTGTGTATGTGTGAATTTGTGTATGTATGTATAAACGAGCTAAAATGTTTTTGGAGCCAGATCGCAGAGTTCAGTGTATCTCCTAGTCGGGCTAATCTAGGCAGTTTTAATATCTGGACTGCTTCCTCAGATATTATAGTTGCTTGTGATCCACTATCAATTAACGCTCGCAACTCCTCTGACTCCCCAGACATTGATTTTATTTTTACAATTGCTGTTGCTAACAGCGATTGCCTTTCCCTTACACACGTGTTCACTTTTCCTCTTTTTTCAAAGTGATGAAAAGTGAAGTAAGGTTTGTTGCACTTTGAACAATTATCTTCACTTGTGCACCTCTTGGTACTTGAATGTTTCAAACATCTTGAACACATTTGTACCTTCCTAGCCATTTCGGCCTCCTGCCGGCCTCTCCTGGGTTCAAGCCCCTAAACTTAAAGCATTGTAATGCATTATGTCCTGTTATTTTACATACCGGACAATATTCTGAAAAGCTATTATGCGCTTTTTTAAATGTTTTCTTCTCCTAGTCCTTCAATGAGCCTAGAGCACTCAACCTTTAAATACTGCTCTAAATACTCCATTACGTCGGACAATTTTTGTATTTCTTTTGCTTTCTTCACATGACTTTCGTAAGATTCCAATACTTCTCTATTAAACTTACGAATAATCATGTGTGCAAAGATTACATCAAAATCTTCTGACAAGCGTGATTTTGTTTTAGTTAAATGTATTGATTCATTGATTGAATCAATAAACATTTTCATGTTTTGTACCGAATGGCAATTTAGCATCGGCATATCTATTAGACTATTTAATTGTTTGAAAAATGTTTTACTCTTATTTTCATAGCGCTTGGTTAATAATTCCCAAGTGCTGTTAAAATTATCCGCGGAGCCCACCAACAATTGCGAAACCATGCATCTTGCTTCTCCTTTTAATGCGGTTTTTAAATAATTGAACTTTAAGGCTGGACTCAGATCATCCCTTGACTGAACCAATTCTATAAATAGTTCTGAAAACAGGTCCCACACTTTGGCATCGCCAGAGAACGTGGGTACCAGCATTTTTGGTCTGCTGACCTAAGTTTTTTTTTAATTTTCTCCTCTAACGTTTGTACGCAATTTTGTACATCGAAATCTAGCATCCTAATTCCGCTATCGAATGTAGAATTACCCTCATATTTATGTTTAAAGATTCTGTATCTCCTTCACTATTTCTTCCCAAAGAAATAAGACCTTATTTTTCCTCATCCCAAACATTTCTACAATTTTTTCTCCAATCTCTGACTGGGTTTCATTGAGATATTTATTAAGCCTATCTATTTTCTTATCGAACTCTTCTGCTGTCTGTTCGATGGCCTTACTTTCGGGTTTAGACATTTTTACTTTTAATTTGTCAATAACAGACATAATCACCTCGAATTTTTTTTTATTGAAATATTCGTGATTGACTACTCCAATTTTACACAATATTGTGTGATTTGTCTGAAATTCCCTTTGCAATTTTTCTAATTGCTCTATTTTGCCGTCATTTTTCCCTTCAATCACTCTAATCTGCTTAACCACGTTTGACTGCTTCGTTAATAACTCTATGGTTTTTTCGGATAACATATTTGGAAATTTTGACAGCAATTTAATATTATTCTAAGTACTGATTTTTGAGTGTATATACATATTTCTATGTTTACAAAAAATTTGGGCCTGCCTGCGGGCACTCTGCGATGGCTAGCAGTACCTTTTGGTAGTTGCTTGTCATCAGCTTCCTTTTTGGTGTCCAACGCTGCAGTCTCTCTCCCGCCGTAGCAACCTTTGCTTTGGCGTGACTTCAAGTGCCGTTTCAATACCGTTAGAGGTGCCTTTTATTATGGGATTCTCTTCGGATTTTAACGCGAGGCGATTTTGCCGCCGTCGCTGTCGCAACCCTGTCGTTGCCGCTACCGCTGTCGTCACCGTCGTCGCAATCGCTGCAGTCTCTAGTTGATCCTTTCCGCCGTAGCAACCCTTGCTTTGGCGTGTCTTGAGTGCCGTTTCAAATGGCAACTTGCAAGTCTGTGATTTTTAAATACCGTTAGAGGTGCCTTTTGTTATGGCACTCTCTTCGGATTTTTTTTTTTAAATTCAAGGTGCCAAGAGTGCCTGACTCTTGAAGGACCAAATGTTTAAGCTGACAAGCAGTATTAAACAATTACGCCTTAGTGTGATCAATGAAACGCACAGCGTGATGAGTATTTTTCAACTGATTTTATTTCTGTCTGTATGTTTCTGTCAGGTCTGTTACAGTTGCTCAGCTGTGGGTCATAAGCACTATTTATATTTTTGTCTCTCCACTTATGATTTACATAGGGTTAGTTTTTCTTTATCTTTTATTTATATTACTGGAAAGCCCCCCCCAAACATCAAAGAAAAAATTTTTTGGCCACGCCCACTCCCGCCCCTTAATCACAAAAACCGTTATATCTGACGCACAAATCGATAAAACGTGTGTATATCGCTCAATTTTTAAGATAGAGCCACCAAGCCTCCCCTTGATAACCCGTCCACGCCAACTATAACGCCCCCCAGCGCCCCCGCCCTTAAAAATCGGACATGGCTATATCTCCCATAGTTTTTGACGTAGAGTTACCAAATTTTGCATATATATTGCAGGAATGCTCCCCCAAACAAGACGAAAAAATTTTTTTCGGCCACGCCCACTCCCGCCCCCGTATATGCAAAAACCGATATATCTGGCAGCTCTAATCGATTACACGCGTATATTTCCCACAATTATTAATTAGCTGATGACCTCCCCTAAAAAATAAGACCTTGATACCCCGGCTACGCCCACTAGAACGCCCCCCAGCGCCCCCGCCTCGCCGCAAATGCATATATATCCCACAGTTTTCAAACTAGAGTTACCAAATTTTGAATAGATTACTGGTCACGCCTTTAAAGATCGGCACAAAACTTCGGCGATGAACCCCCAACCCCACTCACACCACCATCTCCACCGCTACCCCCACTTCTATCACCACTCCCACCCACCCCCGCACAAATTACAAAATACCGAAATTTTTCAAAATAATAATAATAATTAAGAATGTTAACGAGTATACCGCAGTTGTCAGTCTGTAATGCCCGACTGCAAGTTCTTACTTGTTTTTTTTTTATAACGTTCAAATTGCGCACTCAAATATTATGTGAGATGCGTGCGAGTACACCTATTCCGGAGAGAGTAGATCGAACCCCGACACAAGCCAGCGAGCTAGTAAGAGCATAGCTCATAGGACAGAGGGAATCTAAAAACTTTAAAGAATACCACACCGCAAACGCACACTTCATGATGATGCACTCTCTGTCCACACACACTTGCCCATATCATCGGTTAATATAAAATAAATTAATATTTTCGTATCGTAATCGTTCTTCGAGAACTGACTGTCCTAGGTTTCATTAACGTTACGTTAATAAACGCTGTATACTTCACTTGGCCGTCCAATTCTTGAGTGTGGATATGTATGATATGGTGTCCCCAAAGCAAGACTTATCACGATCTTATTTGTATAAGAACCACTACTCTTTTCTACGCCGGCGATTCAACTAGAATCCTAATATTTGCATGGCATTTTACCACTTTTCTACAATCTAATTAATGGGGATTTTAATTCTTTTGAATTGATCAGCCAAATAAGTTTTTCGCAGTTTTCCTCTTCAAGTCAATAGTACTTACTTTATAGCCCATTTGGATCCTAAGTTCAAATTACAATAATTTATTCCATATAATAAGGAATGCTACTTTTAATCCTTGTCTTAAATCTCTTAACCTATGTGAACTGTATAATTGATTGCGATTTTCGAACCGCCTGGGTTCGCACGTTTAAAAGCCCGTGCTTGGTGTTGTGGCGCTCGAATGTACTTTCGTACATTTTTAAAGTAGGTAAAGTAGAGGTATCAAAACCTGTTTCTATATGTATATAGATTTTAATGAAACGGAGAAAGATAACGAAAACAAATGATAAACTTGTTCTGCGTATAATATATAGGAACCGAATGAAAAGATCAGCTTTCTAGCTTTCGTAGTTTCCGAGATCACTCAAAAAGGCACAGCCATGCATGCGGACACTCACAACCATGCGCCGACATATACAGTCGTCGGCATTAATATTTTGACAAAACTGTGCGAAATGCATTTCTTTTTTTCTTAAGAGAATTGTAAAATGCAACAGATTCGTTATCTACTGAAAAGTAAGGTACATTAATGCAAAAAAAAACATGTAAAATATTTTTTAATTCCTTTATGCGTTTTCTTGATTTACGCATTCTTATCTTTCGCAAACTGTTAGCAGGTGGACAAAACTATTTTGACATTTGCCCTATTCAGTCTGTGATGAACTACTATCGATCTTGAAGATATGCTTCGCATCAGTAAATATTGTCTACTGATTTAAAGTGCTGATAAGATCAATTTTGCTTCACAGATTTGCTTAGCTTTGGGTAAAACAAATGAATTAAGAGAGTTTATTAAAACTGTTTCCAAGGAGCCAGAGTTATACCTCAAATAACAATGATAAATAAAATCAACGCCTTGAATTTGCCAAAAAATATATACACAAGCTCCCATCCTATTGGCATAGTGTTTTGAGGAGTGACGAAAGTTCTTTTAATTACAACTGTTCTAAAAAAAAAGTTTCTGTAAGAATGCCAAGAACAGCATATAAAAAACAAAAAAACAACACCACAAAGCCCCGACCTTAATGTTATAGAAAATATATGGGCTTATATAAAGCAAAAAAGATGTCCAAATCTGTTAAGGACGCGTGAGGAAACAATATCCGAGGTAGAAACACTGTGAAAGGATATTTCCTTGGACTATATCCGAACTTTGATTGATTTCGTTCCCCGAAGACTGCAAAAATTTATTTGTGCTAAGGAAGAATATATTTTTAATAATAAAAAGTAAAATAATCTGAAACAATTTGTTCTTTCGTTATTTTTTTTAAATTTAAAACCATATGTAAAAATACTTATGCCACCTTACATTTTTTTAAATTATTTTTGTTTTCGTTATAAATATACTCAAATAATATTTTTAATATATTTTGAATATAAATTAAAATACCTTTACACCATATTTATTTTAAATGTTTTCAACGCTTAAATGCCAATATCTCTTACAGTATTTAAGCTAGAGCCAGCAAATTTGGAGCGTAGATTAGTTTTTACCTCCTTTAAAGACCGGTGCAATCTTCCTTTTTTGCGGCGGGAGTTCCCTACCAGAACAGTCTTCTTCTTCGAAAGCTGAATATTTTACATTCTAAAGTAATGCTTGCTACGCATTACGACCTTGATTAGGGCATCGCTGATCTGTTCGCTTCATTTTTTCAAACTACTTATTCCACATCCACTAGGAATAGTCAGGCTTACCCATATCAGTAACAGTCGTCAAATTGCATTATGTGTCCCATCATTACTAAACGTTCGCTATTTTGCGACCTTAACACAATCAAACCAGAATTTTTTCCCTGGCCCAGATGGAGTTCCTGCGTGTGTGTAAAAACACTTTGCCAGTCTGTACTGAAACTTTAAAAGTTGTCTGTTGATACTTCATCTTTCCCTGATATTTGGAAGGAATCGTTCATCATGCGTCTCCATAAAAAAGGCATGTATATATTGAGTCGGAAACTGTAGGCTCTAGAGTTTTTAAACTTTTGAATTTAAACTCGTCTATGACATGCGCATGTCAAGTTTGTTCAGAAAGAGAATCATCAAGATCGGTTAAAAAACACAGTTGTTATTCAAGAAAACATGTGGTAAATCTCAAAAAATTGCACAAGCCAAATAGCATACACACATATATATGTGTATGGTTTTAAATATATGTAATGACAGCATGCATCTGGGTTCAAGGTATCTCCGAGTCGGGTATTTCCGACTTGCGTCATTTATTTGTTAAAGTTATAAATAAAGAGTTTATTCTTATTTACATATTTTGAAAATATTAGTTTTGATTTTTACCTGAATAATAATTTACTTGGTTGAAATGCGACAATAACAAGGCACATTAGAAGCCACAATCGGTCAGTCCAATCCAAATTAGGGTTATTTGTTGTTTGTCGCATGCATTGCACAAAAATTTCATCTCGTAATTCCTCTCTTTCAATACCCATGCCTATAATGTACTGAATGCTTTGAAGTTCACGCTCTGCATTTTGTTCACCTCGCATATATTTACATAGCTCCTTAAAATAAAAATTGTTATTGAATAAATTTTAGTTCTAAGTAAGATAAAAAAAGTTAATTATTAATTATACTCATAATAACGGTGCAGTCGCGCGTTATCGACCATTTTTTATAAAATATTTTATACTTCTTTACGAAGTGAAACTAGGACATTGGGGTTGCGGAAAGTCATGCTGTTCGTCTGTCCGTTCGGATTAGACTAGAATGCCACCTAACGCTCTCGCCTATAATGTTGTTTGACAGAAGATTTTTGAAAATTTGTTACAAGGTGGTATTTTGTTTTTATTTTTTCTGAATTTTTGATCAGTGCTCGAGCAATGCATAACAGTAATAATTTAATAAAACTAGAAGTCTAAAAAAAAGTTATATAATTTATTAATTTTTTAAAAATCACGGAAAAGTAAAAAAAACTTGACACGAGTCTTCTCCTTCGCAGCTGAATTAATGGTTCCCTGGACACTGTTTAGTGTCTTCCACGGTAAAGAGAAAGTCGGGTGCTAGAAGGCCCTTCATCTTCATCTCCAGCTAAAGATTCAATCTTAGTAGTCTTAGTATGCCGTACAGCGTTCACTGTGGCACTGCAGGTGCTTACTGGAGCTCCCTCATTTAACTTGGTTAAGTTAAAGGAAAGGCTAACTAAATTCTTATTTTTACATAAAAACGATAAATATAAGTAATAATTTCTATTGTTAAATAAAACAAGTAAGATTGCTCTAGTCGGGACTTCCCGACTATGAGATACCCTGAACACAGCGGTGCCTACTCAATTACCGCTGCGTGTGTTTTAGCGGCGACCATTGCATAACCTTGTGTCGGGGACTCTGCGCCACAAAGTAATGCAGAAGTTACCGCTTACATACACTATCTACATAACTACATAACTATCGACACTGAATCCTGAAGCTTCAACTGCACAGCTCTTATCGATTGCACTACACTTCCATTTACGTTCACTTATGATATAAAATAACTTAACCACACAAATCTTAAAAAAAAAAATTTAAAGCAAACATTTAAAAAACTTCTTTTGTCATAAAAGTTATAAATATTAAGAATAATCATAGATTATTAAAAAAAGAAAATATTAATTGTACACTTTTCCACGCGGGATTTGAACCCGGACCCTCAAACTTCAGCTGCACAACTTCTAACAGCTGCACCACTCCTCCGATTGATGTTGTTGTGTTAAATTTCAGTTTTACTTTGCTTAACAAGTGAGATTGCTCTAGTCGGGACCTCCCGACTAGGAGAACCCAGAATTTAACACGTACACACAAACTCTCGGCACTTAGTGAGTATTGAGGTGGTTGAAAATTAAAAAAAGAAATATAATTGGCAATTACCAACGAAAAACGAAATTTATATCGGCGGTGTTCGACCCTGGGACCCACTGCTTCAGATGCACAACTCTTATCGACTGGACCACACTCCCATATTTATTTATAAAATACCTTAACCATCATTAAACAAATTTTCAAGTCAACGCTAACAAAATCCTGCTTTTTTTTACAAAAATGATAAGTATTAAAAATAACTAATAAAATAAAATATAAATTTCACACTGACTCATAGGGGGAGGTATCCAAAACCTGAAACATTCGCTTTATGCGAACAGAATAAAATAAGTTTGGTGGCTCTAGTTCTTATAGTTTGGGCGTCATAGTTAAAAGACCGAGTCAAAAAAGCGATAAATATCGATAAGAAAACAGAAAGAGTTATCGATCATTTGAAATAAATTTGATCTCGGTATTAATGTTAATATATACGAACCGAATGAGTCCAAGATCAGCTTTCTAGCTTTTGTAGTCTCTGAAATCGTCGAGTTCATACAGACAGACGGACATGGCTTAATCGACTCGGCTAGTGAAATTGCTTACGCTTCAGCTTGGACCCCATACAAAAAAAATTTTCATTTAACTTGATTTTATCTTTTAATTTTTTGCGCACACATCAACGTGTAGGTCCCCTTACCAAGAATCATTACTGAACATTTTATGTCATTTTAACGAATTCGGAAATCCTTTACATATTTCACACCACTCCTCCTAAAAAAGAAAAAAAATCGAATTTGGAAAATGTTGAATTTGAGCTCATTGCAGCTTGTGCATACACATAAGTATGTTTCGTTGCCATAACATTGCTTGGCTTGTGCGCTGATACATGCATACATATGCTCAGGGTTCCACAATATTTCTAAACAACACCAAGCAATGAGAGAGAGACACTAGATCGCAATGCTAATCAGGGGGATCAAAGAGTATCGCACTGTTTTTCCCCAATAAGTGTTTAACTCATGCTCTCTGCGCTTTTCATTTCTCCATTCGATATAAATGATTGCAAATGCATATAGCGCTTCCACAAGCTTTAACATTTTTGCAACCATTTTTATTTTTGTTGAGCTTAATAGAACGATTTTTCTCTGAATTCGGAGATATATCTAAAAACAACAAAGGTTACAAATTTTTTGTATCAACATAAATAAAATTGAGCGTGTTATCAAAGAAAAGATAAACTTTTTCTTTTTAATCGAACTGAATCAGTTCAAGATCTGCTCAGCTCGTCGTACTGATCCTTCTTCCTTCTGCCTGTTACATACTTTTGCATAGCTTAAAAATATTGGTAAAATCAATGATTAAAATTGAAAAAAGTGTAGAATTAATTAAGAGATGTAATCATTAGCATTCGTGAACTGCTTAGCTATTTCAAATCGATTATGTAGTTTTTATGCATACATGTATGGGGATCATATGTATCGATATCAATCAATTAGTGCATTAAATTTATGATTTTTACCTAGTATAATGTTTATACTCGTTCACAAAGCGAAAGAGTACATTGGTTTTGAGCAATGTACGTCTTGCTGTCCGTCCGTCCGTCCGTATGAGCGCAATTATTTTCGCCGCTATTGAAGCTAGAGCTAGAGAGAAATTTTGGATATATACTCGTGTGAACCCGCGTCACATAAAGTGTTAAGGATTTTGGGCTGCGCCCACTAGGGACGTGGCAGACCGATAACACATAAAATCGCATATCGATAAAGTCCACAATTTTAGAGCTAGAGTCACTAAATTTGGCACGTAGATAGCTGGTGTCCTCCCTTAAAGATTGAGATCTTGATGTCCCGGCCATGCCCACTAGGCCCCCGCCCTTACAAATCGGATACGGCTATATCTCCCACAGTATTCGAAAAACCGATATATCTGGCAGCTCCAATCGATAACACATGTATATTTCCCAAAATTTTTGAGATAGAGTCACCAATTTTGTGTATGTAGATAGATGGTGACCTCCCCTAAAGAGTAATACCTTGATATCCTGGTCACGCTTAGTAGAACAGCGTCCAGCCACCCCGCTCCACGATTATCCCACAGTCCTGGAGCTACACTCGTCATATTTTGATGACTTATGACCTTTTCTAAAAACCGCGCCTAACTATATAATAATAATAATAATAATAACAACAACAACAACAATAATAATAATAATAATAATAATAATAATAATAATAACAATAACAATAATAATAATAATAATATTTATTCACTTTTTCACTTTTTTTTTTTACTTTGCTGACTCAATTATTTAAAGGTTTTAATAGTAAGAAAGTTGTCTAATGGGTGGCGCTTTGGAACTCTACATTTATTACAATAGATGGCGCACAGTAGAAAAATTGACTGGCTGGTAGGTGACGCTGAATTCCAAAACTTTCTGTTATTCTTAGAATTGTTTAAGCGGCTGATTCAATTGTGTACTTGTCGCATGACTTGAGTTAAGTTTTGTCACTGCTAAATAAACTAATGTAATGTATGGCACCTGTGTCGTATAAAATACTCTAAAGTGAATGATGAATGAAATAAGATAACTTTGATTATTTTTAATTGTACACAAATTATCTCATTAAATTGTAAATCTAATCTGTTATCAAACAAATAAGAATTACCTGAAATTTCGGAAATAATAATTAAGAATGTGAACGAGTATAACGCAGTCGGTAACGTCCGAATACAACGTTCTTACTTGTTTTTTTTTTTTTTGTGTATATGTATAGTAATGCATACGCAAATTGAATATCTCGAAATATATTAAAAATGGGCTGCGTGTGCAGTTTTGTGTTTGTTTGTGTGTGTGTGTGTGTGTGTGTGTGTGTGAAATGCTTGAGTAGACTACAGCCTTTCTTCACTTGGTTACCTTTCTTTTCAACGGAAGTAATTGTATATAACATTGTTAGAGAATTTACTTTAAAGCAAACAAGTTAAGGTACTTACGCGAAATATATTACAGGAAAGAACAATATTTTCAGGGTCATACATGTGAATATGCGATGTTGGAATTTTGTCAAATCTAGTAAACATTATCATTTCATGTTTGGGTATAACGTCGATGACTTTCTTGCCTTTTCTAGTTAGTGTTGAAATTAAAGTTCCATCTAGCAATCTTTCATGTACGTTATAAAAATTTTCTGCAAATTCTAAAATATTATAACATGAATCGTTATTATAAACGTCATTTTGAATTTCATTTTGATGCATTTCTTGAAGCTTTTTCTCCACTCTAAGCTTCCGCCTTTGTTCCCTTTCATTGTTCAGGGATGTTATGATAGATGTCGCGTTGTCATTTCGACATGTGGGCAAAGGTGGCGAAGTACTTATATCTGTATGTTTGATTTCGTCCAAATGTGTTAGTGCCTCATATATTGGCTCAGGTTTTACTTTATGTCTAACAATTTCAGGGTTTGTTTTTAATGATGGTGATTGTGGTGTCACAGGGAGTGATGAAATTTCTATTGATTTGGTTTTGTTCTGATCATGAACAAAAATTTTTGGTTCCTTTTGTGAACGAATTTCTATCTGAAAATAAATAGTTTTATTTTTAATAAAGTTTTTAGGAGTAATGATTAACTTTTATAGAACACATAAAATATATATATATATATATATATATATATATATATATATATATATATATATATA
>SCDY01002574.1:0-11410 GCA_004143825.1 Drosophila micromelanica | reverse complement strand
TCGGAGATGCTTCCTTCTGCCTGTTACATACATTTGCACAAAACCATTATACCCTTTTTTACCCATTTTCAATGGGTTCAGGGTATAAATATACATATTGTCTGGTTGGATTTTCTGCAATTTTTCTTTTGCTCTGCAATGGAAAATATTTTCAAAATCTGTACCAAAAATCTTAATTAAATTAGTACAGTATCCATGTAAGATTCTCCTCGAGGGGAACAGGCCACTTCCAGCTGGAACACAACACACACACACACACATGCATTTCAAATGTTCCATTTTCAGATTCAGCACACAATGCAACATTCATAGCTCAATGACATTTGTGCTTCTTGTTCATTTGGCCTACAACTATCAGGGCCTAAATAAGGTATACAAAAGCCAGGTTGTAATTGATAACAATGCAGCTGATTTAAGCTGTATTTTCAAATGTGAAACATTGAGGCTTTAACATATTCTCTACATCGTCCTGCAGCAGGCCTTATACCCGCTTGCAACAGGTACAGGGTATAGCCAGGCATGCACCTACATCTATGGCTTCATGCAATTTGGTTCAGTCAATTCAAAAATCGGCATTTTTGAATTTGCTCGCACTACAATCGAATACCACGAATGTATTGAAACTTATAGAGATTTTCTGCTCTGCGAAATAACTGAATCCTTTGTGGGCTATTTTCTAGGAATGATTTCACAATGACCAATATTGAAAGTAAAACTGGCTACAAAATGAAATTACCTCTTTGTTTCGCTTTTAATCAACTTTTTGAATCCTGAATAGTGAATCCGCTCAACACGATAGTTGAATGTTGCCAAATGCGAAATGAGCAAGCCAATAGCTGTTAACTGGGCTAATTTGAGTGAGCCCAGTTACAAATGTGGCCAAATCCGCTTTATGACTGATTCAGATTTTATGCAAAGCTTTATAGTCATTATTTATAGCTATCATATATATATTTATATATATTATTATACTGTATAATTTATAATTTGATTATAATATATAATTGAAATACATAATTAATATTAATTATGCGCGAATAATTTAATAAGATGCCTTTTCCAATTAACTGCACAACATTTTTCACAATAAAATGTTGTAATAATTATAAAAAGAAGAAAATATTTAAAAAATGTTCAATTATTACAAAATTTTGTTGTAATAATTGTAAAAGTTGCTGTTAATTGAAGAAATTGATTTTAAATTCAATTAATTTGTTGAATATTTTCTTATTTTTACAATTATCACGATATTGTCAAAAATGTTGGGCAGTTAATTATTAAATTATTTGCGCATAATTAACAATTATTTTGTATTTAAAATTATATTTTATAATCCAAAACCATTTTTAAGAAAAGTTTTATACTTGTAATAAAAACTCTTTAAGCACACAAATATTAAATTACAAATTGGCACAAAACAAAAAACAAAAAAAAAAAAAAACAAATCTCTGCGAGATGCATGAAAACTATATTATATAATAGACCAGTACAATAGACCGATTTCGGTTAAAATAATTTGTAAAATATAACTAATTTTTGATAAAAAAGAGAGAGTTAGATACAAATTTATTGACTGCAACAAAAAGATGAATCCCTGCGAAGTTTTATTACTGATATTCTAAGAGCTAAGAGACGGACAAACAAAAACCAATGCTAAATCAGGTTAGCTTGTTATCCTGTGTAAGAAAATGTACACTATTCAACTCGGAAGTTCATTCCGTACCAGCCAGGTGCCAGGTTTGAAAACATCCTGCCTATTATTTGGTGTCTAAACTTATTGAGAATTGTAACCATGACTTTTTGTGTTCGATGTAGCTAAAGAAGGTCATTTAACGCAACACCAATAACAAGATGAATACGAAAAGCAACAATAACGTTACAACTTCACGACTTTCGAGTGCTTGAGCTGTTTTTTGACTTTTGTCAAAAGGTCTGACAATATTGACAATGCCTTGATGATTGAACTTAACGGGACAATGTGTGTGTGCATGCAGGATTCTGGGTGTGTTTGGTGTTTTAAAATAAAACATTAGGTTCTTTTGTACCAAACAAATTTTTTGAATCAAACAAATTTGGTTAGAGTTAAGACATTTCTATAACTTCTAGAATCCCAAAAATCGAATTAGGTTAGTGGGAATAAACGGAAAAGAAATGCTCTCAAGTCAAAAATATTTACAGCGTATCAAAATGTAGTGAAAATTGTGAAATTGCATTGAAATATATATACATGCAATTATATATACGTAGAATCTGAATGCATATGTAGGTGGTTCCGATTTTTTCAGTAACAGTGAGCCCCTGGAGGGGAAATAATAGCAATGGGAATTTCATGAATAACATTTCCCCGACTGTAGCCCGGGCTGGTTAAGCATCTGTAAGCGAAAGCTTTCTAAAATTTAGTCCAGACAGCAACCATAACTTTAACATGTAAGATAACATTCACCGCCAAAAAAAAGGCAACAGCTCAGATTGCACCATCGCAATGTGGAAAGTTCGTTAAGTGTGTCGGGCAAAACTTAAATGTTCAGCAAAATCAGATTTTTATTCTTTAATTCAGGGCTGTCAAATATGGAGAGTATAGTTTGGTACCTTGAATTTCAGCAACAGAGCCCAATCAAGTATACCAAAAAACATTGATATGTCGTAGTTTATTCAACAAAAGTACAGTTACAGTTTCCATAGTACTTGGTACTTTTATTAAAAGTACCATTTAATAACTTGCTATAAAAAGGATCAAAAATGTTCCCTATTTTGCAAGTAGTGCACTGCTTTTAAAACGCACCCTAAAAGTATGCAAGGCGCTTGCTCAGAAACACTGTCGACTGGTTTGTGTCTTCATTTGCTCTTATTATTTGTATTCTCATTATTATTATTATTATTTAAACCTTGCACATGCATATTTAATATAAAACCAAAAAAATAAATAAATATATTATATGAATTATTTTACAACTTTAAATAAATAAGACTAGAATTTAATTGTTATTTTGCAACTTTATTTAAAAAAAACTACAAGTTTAAAGTTTAAGTATGGAAATAAATTCTGAATACATGTTTATTGTGCGTGAGCATGTTTTGGCCCAAATATAAAAAAATATATATATACGTGTTCATAACGCTTTTTTATAGTAAAAAGTTATAAAAGCACAACAGGATTTTGGTGTCCTCGAGGCAACTTGAACACATACAAACACCAGGCTGCGGAGCCGATTCTCGGATTCGCACTTGGACTACTCATCGGGCGCAAATTGCGATTGTGTGTTTGGGTGTTGAGTGCTGGGCCGTTGAGTCGGCGGTGAGTCCCGGCCCACGCGTCGTATGAGTAGTATGTTGAAGCATTTGGCACTTAACGGAGTGCGTACGCGATTGCAGACCTATGTCAACTATTTTAATCCCTGGCAGGCACTTGAGTGTTGTGTCTGATTGCTGGCACATCTCATGAATCGAATGCACGAAATACTTGCAGCATGACTCGACCCGCACTTTATCCGGACGCGCGCACCGCACGCAGATAAGGTGACCACCAGATATCGTACACTGGTCCCCGCCGGAGGCCACCGTCCCGGCTCGGCCCGATGCCGTTCTCAGTGCTCGTCCGATTGTGGGCCGGTGCACGGCACTTGACCAAGAGTGGCCGCTTGATAGCATATCGATTGCTCAGATTATTAAGTTATTACACCTTCTTAATTGGGACCGGAAACATATCCACTGGATATGACCGGAAAATACCAATTAAGACGTCCAATAAAGATATTGCTATTATTTCTCAAGCTCTGCAAGTACAATTGGCCCAATAACTTATAGAAAATATATACAAACCAAGCTAATATTAAATACACCCAGTTCTAACCCTGACCCCATTCATAAAGTCAAGTCATAAAATTTCTGAAGAAAGTGCTCTCCGAAATACGGAAGCCCTTTTAAACGGATGCGAACACTGTTTCCATATAAAAATGTTGCATTTCAACTAAACTTAAAGCGCTTAGCATTGTAAAGAGCTGAGCGTGTTGGGTAGTGCTCGACTAGAAGATATCCTAGGCCCAGTTGCAAGTCAGCTTAAATTTATTTAATTCCGGCACAAGCAATTCTCTATTCAGCTGTCTATGAGTTAAATAAAACCCAAATAGTTCGTAAATTATCTTTTATGACTTCTTGACAAAAACTCAGTAATTAGCAGCTCTTAGAAACAAAAACTGATATGCTCAGCGAATAAAAACTGGGGAATTATCGCATAACTCCAGCAAAATTGATTCACTATTCACTCTTAAGAACTGATTAACTCGATACACAGAGAAAAACGTGTTTTTTTTTTTTGGGTGCTATCCAAGTTAATTTATTGATTTTATTTTTATTTATTTGGATAAAGTGTAGAATAGGAACAACAGGAAATGAAATAAAATTGCAAAAGTATTTATTCTTTTCTTATGTCAGTTTATTTGCATACGATAATTTCAAATTTTTTACTCCAATTTCCAGTTCTTTCCGTTTTCCTATGCATATGTATACATGTGATAGATATATATATTTAAGTGTATGTTTGAACATATTCGCATATTTATTATACATATATATATATATATATATATATATTTATTTTTCTGTTGATGTTTTTTCTCACAGTTCTTAGAAATACTTGAACGATTTTTGTATCAGTGTTTCAGTGGCATAATAGTTTAATAAATAGTTGTATAATTTACAAATGGTTTTTTTTACTAAGAACTATTAAAAAAAAGGAATTACTTAAAATAAATCACAGTGTATTTAAGCATTTTTCTTTTCTTTTTTGTTGTGTTTGTTGTTTTGTGTTTCTTTTGTGTTTGTTTTGGACAACAATTAAAGTAGTAAAAAAAAAAAAATAAAAATAAATATTTTATATAATAAATAATTAAAAATATAAATAAATAAATAAGAAGTGTATAGAAATAAATAAATAAATTACTTGGAACTATCGCGACCGCGAAGCAGCATTAAATTAAGTCTTAGAAATTAACTGGAAATGGGCATGTGTCACTTGAATAATAAATGTGGGTGTGTGTGTGTTGTAGTGTGTGTGTGTGTGTGTGTGTGCATGTTCATAAATACCCGCTCAACGGAAATTGCAATGATTACAACACGATATAATACCGAATAGCTCTAGCATAAGTGGTAAATAAATAAATAAATAAATAAATTATTAAATATATAGGTATGACAAGAATTTTGGAGAAGGGTGGTTGAGGGAGGGATGGATTGGGGGGGATGGAGGAGGGAGATGTCTCGTAAAATTCTAAAATGGCATTCGACAAATTCTTTATTTTCGGATTGTTCTTCCTGTTGTTCATCTTCATGTTGCTGTTGTTGTTGTTGTTGTTGTTAATTTTGTTGTTGGCGCGAGGCTGCAACTGCAGCCAGAAACTGTGCTCAGCTCTCGGCGCTAATACTGGGAACACTTCCACGAGCAGGTGGAAGCTGCTGGGTGGGAGGCTGGGGCAGCTTAGCATTCGGCTGAGTTGGAGCAACCGCTCTCATTTGGAGCCGCCGCAGCCGCACCGCCCGCGGAGCCGGAACTCTCGAGGCTCTCCAGGCTGAAGGCCAGGCGGGAGTTGGCGCCGGAAAGGGGACGCTGTGGGGAGCTGTTGCTGTTGCTGTTGTTGTTGTTGTTGCTGTTGTGTTGCCTGCGCTCGGCGCTGTTGCGTCGTTGCTTGATCAGAGCGAGCCGCAGCGTCTTCCACATGTTGTCCAAATACTGATAGTACAGCTGCTTGCTGAACTTGAGATCCCGCTTGTCCGCCTCCTTGCTGCCATCGGCGGGCGTGTAGAACTTGAGCCGCTCCAGCATGTCCGCCTTGCTCACCCGGCTCAGCTTGGCCCCATTGCTGTTCGGGAACGAGGCATTGATGGTCGTCTCGATCTCGCACAGAACACTCCGTGCGCTCACCAACAGCATGTGCAGCTCCTCGGTGCTGCGGCCCACAGGCAGCTGGTGCTCCTTGTGGTACTTGTAATGGGCCTTGCCCAGATACGCGAAGCTTCCAACGAATGTCTGCATGTGGCGGTACCAGGTCTTCAGTTTCACCTGCAGTTGCCCCCGCACCCCGTCTGGTTAGTGAACAGTATTTTCTAGAGTGGAAGGGCGACGCACGACAAACGACAAACGACAAACGACGGACGACGGACGACGGAAACTGGTATAAGCCGCCCAGGGCGGAGCAGGTCCGTCGAGTGTCGCATCGCATCGCGCTGCAAGTTGATCGATCAGTGATCGCTCCACTTACCACATTTGTGGGCCGCGTCATGTTTGGCAGGAACTTGTACTCGCGCTGCCAGGCCTCCATGTCGCCGTAGTCCAGATTGGCGTCTCTCCGGATGTTCACGAACTCCACCCGCGTGTTGTTCCTCAGCGCCATCAAATGTTTGTACTGCAAAGAGATTCGAGATTCGGATATTAGATCACGATTCCTTTTTTGGGACTCCTTCGATTGAGTATATGTTTACCTTGCGCTTGTTCGCACGCGCTGAGCTGTCCACCTCGGCGGGCTGGCTCTGGTCCGGCTGGTAGACGCCGCCGCAGGGATTCTCCCATTCGGGCGGCGAGTCCGCCTCCGCCTGCGGCGCCCTGGCAAAGAACTTGAACGCGTGGCTGCGGCGATGTCGGATGCGCTGGCGCCTGAGTTCGCGCATCGCCGCATTAACGGCGGCCTGGGCGATCTCCTCGTAGCTGCTGTTGTTCTCAGCGTCGCTGCCGCTGCCGCCGCCGCTGCTGGCGTCGCTGTCGTAGCTGGCTTCGCCGAAGCTCTGCGCCAGACCCTGAAACGGATTCGCGTGCCAGGCGGGCAGCTGGGCCCGAGAACTGGCACTGGCACTGGCACTGGCACTGGAACTGGAACTGGAACTGGAACTGGAGCTGACAATTTCATCGGAGGTGTCGGCATCGTCGTAGCCAAAGTTGAGCGACAGCTGATCGTGCAGATGTCGGGCGTGTGTCAAGGGCGGCAGCAGCGCAGCCAGCGCTACGAGCAGCGTATAACTGTAAATCTTGTGTTGTGTTGTGCTGCAGCATCTACTGCTGCTGCTTTGGCTGTATTTTGTACTTTGGCAATGCTTTGCTGCAACGAAAAACGAAGAAAAAAACATAAATTGAGTTTGGCCCAGTTTTTTGGCCCGTGCTAAGCTCTGGCTTTTGCCTACCGTTTGACATGAGACATGAGGCCACAAGGCAGACACAACTAGTTGTTTAAGAACAACAAATAACAAAAAACAAAAAAAACAAACAGTTAGCCGCACTTACTAATTAACTAACTAGCCAAAACAAAAAAAAAACAACGCTTCAAAATAAGATATGTCGGGAAGGTTCGCGTGCGCGCTTCGCGGCGTCTGCTCGGCAACTGGCCAGTGGCGCATTCGCACTCGCACTCGCATTCGCACTCGCATTCGCACTCGCACTCGCACTCAATACTCAGCACTCGGCAGCACTCAACCGCACTCATCTCGCGCACAGCCACACTCGCAATTGAGTGAGCGTTCAACTGATAGGCTGCAAATGGCCAGCACAGATAAACAGCCAGAGCGAGAGCGAAAGAGCAAGAGAGAGAAAGCAATACATAGAGCGAGCGAGAGAGAGAGAGAGGTTGTCTTTTGGCCAAATCGCTTCAATTAAGCACAATTTTTGTACGAAATTGTTGGCTTTGTCATCAGATTGAATTTCACAAGAAAAGCGGATTACTCAGCGTACGAGTATTTTGGGTTTTTTACTGGCCGCAAATTGAACCCAGCTAGCAGCAGCAGCAGCATCAGCAGCAGCATCAGCAGACGCTGACCAGACAGACAAGTCGCGAGCGACGGCGACGTCATTGTTGACCAATTGGCCGCGGGCAACGCGGCGTATGAATAATTCATACAAAATACAAATTCATTCAAAACCCGCGCTCGTGCCGAGCCAACCGGGCTAGCGACAGCGACACCGGCAACGGCAGCAACGGCAGCGACAGCAGCGACAGCAGCGACAGCGACGCCAACAACAACCACAAGCGCAAGAGTTTGTTGTTGTCGTAGGTCAGCGACTTCGCATGCGATAACGAAAACAGCGGCAACAGCAACAATTACATCAGCTGGACTCGTCCCGCGGTCGGAATGCTGCCAGCTGATTACCTGTGGCAGGTGTCGCAATAAACTTGTTGAGATTGACAGAAAGGGTCAAAATATGATGCTGCTCATATTTATATATTTATATTTAAAGTTCTTCTAGTCTTTTTCTATGTTTAAATTGTTTGGCAAATCGTTTGCAACCATTGACTTTTTGTTTAAACAAAAAAAAAATGGTCTTGCGGTACTTCCCCGTCGCAAAAAAAACTATGCAAATATTGATATATAAATGTGATCGATATATTACTAGCTATAGCTAGCGGCTTTTGCCATTATCTCAACTGCTGACTTCCATTTGTTATTTATTTTTTGTTTTAGACATTAAGCGCTGAGAACATCGCTTTAAATATGATTAAATTTCACCACTTCAAATTGAACGATCATAAATTTTGTCAAAGTTGATATGTTAGGCTCGTCATTATTATTATTACTATGATTATTATTATTTATTTGTTCTCTACTCTATTTGTGTTGAAACATGTCATGGGCTTCAAATTAATTTCATTAATTTAATGCAAGGTACAAATTTTTGTTTTACATTTTCAAGATAGAAAAAAAAAGATTTTTTATTACTCCTGCAAGTGCGAGTTTATTCTAAGTTTTTGGGAACTTTGCACTTTGGGCACTTTGGTACTTACTTGTATGGCACATTTTTGCAGTTATTTATTTGGTTGTTTTCTTCTTCTTCTTTTTTTTTTGGCAATACACTCGGTAAGGTTTATAATACTGACTGAGGCGTACTCATGCACTGGGGGGAAGTACACTTGTGCACACTTGTGTTTATTAAATGGCAAGGATTCCTTTTTCGTTATTAACTATATAATTTATTTTATTTCTGTTTTTTTTTTATTTTTTCTTGGGTTTAGTTCAATTGATGTTGCGAATTGAAATTTGAGTGCGGTTCGTTTGGATTCGCGAGCCGACGATTATCATTGGCGTGCGTCTAAATAAGAATGATTCATGATTTCAGCTTGGCGCATTAATTTATACTTATACGAAAGCGCTGGGCTGCGTGTGGGGCAGGCCCAGATACGCGGCGTTGGCGCAGGCGTTGCTGCTGTCGTCGTCGTCGTCGTCGTCGCTTTCATTGATAGTTCGATATGGCACCCTATTGGCCGTCGCTGTGCTGGTATCGAGCAGTCGCAGCAGCGCTGTCGACGTCGCCGCTGGCAGCGACGTCAATTGAATCGTGTGCTACCTCGTATTTTTTATTTATAGGTTTTATCCATTCATATCGTATTTACTTTTTATCAATTGCGTATGCCACCCCAACTTTGTCGCCCCCCTTTCTGCCTGCCACCCCCGACAACCCTTAGCCGACCTACCAGATGCCCCTATATATATAGTCTGTTAGGGGAACTTTTTCAGCTTATTCCTTTACCTTTACCGTTACCCACCCTGCAATTGCGTCAATGCTCTCAGGGACTTCGATCAGCGCATTCTCGATGTTGAGCTCATTGATGCGAATGCTCCAGATTTCGCTTTGTTTGCAGTATTTGCGCGACTCTTGAGTCATGCACAATTGCCAATTGAGCCATCGCAGGCTTCTCTCATCATTTGTTATTATTATCGTTGACTGCTTGAATCTCACACGTGATAAAAGTGATATGGAAAGCGATGCAAAACATTTTTGAAATGCATTCAAAGATCTAATTGCAATTTAACATTAACATTTAATTCTGTTAGTTCAGTCTTATGTTTAATTTTGTATTTGTACGTTACCTTTATTTTAATATAAATATTCTATATAATTTTATTTGTATACATCAACTGTAGCATACAGGGTATATTCGAGTCGTGTTTCTTCGACTGCAGCACGCCCACGTGCTTTTCTCGATGTTTTTCGTTTATATTACACATGCTGCTGCTAACGGTTGATAAGACCTGATTTCTGATTTCTAGTGGGCCAACTTTGTTCTTTCTTATAGATAAGGTTAATCTAACCAAGTCCAAGTCAGAAAACACCACGTCTTAAATTCTAATCCATTATATTATTTCTTATCGTTTGTGATTTTTGGGCGTTAGTAATTTTTTTTATTGATGTTTGAATTATTGTTATCTATTTAAAGTGATTCCATTTATGTACTCAAACATCATTTGTACTCAATTAATATTTGATAATTGTATAATAATTTGAAAATATATATATATATATAAAGATAACCATCAATTCATTACGTTAAGTCACACTGAAGGGGGAACGCACAACGTTCAATAATTATGAAGACACTTTTATTGGGGACGGTGCAAAGTACAAATGCGAAAAATAGACGCGTGCTGGCAAATACCAACTCACACCCAACCCCACACCCGCACCCCACCCCCATACACACACTCCTCCTTCCACCTTCCCCACACACATAATTAGCGCCATATAATTGCTCCGATGACCCATATCGCATTTTGTCTCAATTTCGCTTATGATAAGTAAAAAGGTACGAAGTTCCATGGAAACTTTTATATGGCCAAAAGTTTCCATAGTGCCCGTCTTCAATGTTTTGACACTTTCATAAATATCTGAAGTAGTCTACACACATAGTTGTTATACTGTAATAATTGATTCATTATTAAACAAGCACAAATAAGTTCAAATTCAAATTCAAATTATTCCTATCAGGCATTCCCATTATTTGTTTTATTTTTTTATTAATCGATTGCAGTAGTTACAACATTTATTATATACTTTCATATATCACATTTTCTTGAATACAATATTATTGGTAAGTAAATCAACTCTAGTAGCTAATTATTTATTTGTAAGTATGATATTGATATATGATATCACGGCTCGATTTGAGTCACAGCACAATTAAGTGCTCATATCTGTGTAATTTTCACATAGGGGCCTAAACTCATGACGTTGCCTTATCAGGTTGATGGTGGGGTTGGGGGGTCACGGGCTAAAAAAACACTGCTCAACACTAGTTAAATTAGATAAATTTTACTAAAAAATCTTAAAAATTATATTATTGATCATTTGAGTCTGTTCATTCAAACCTTTCACCCCAAGCTTAAAGACATCCACTTTCTGACTAATTTTTTGGTATTACAAAAGAAAACATTTTAAGCAATGAATAAAAACTTGTAAGTCAATATCTTTTATAAAACTTTTTTTGGTTATATTTTTGGAACGGTCAAACAATTTAATAACATCATCTTGAAACAAACAGAAACAAAATAAAAACTATTCAATTTTTTATACCCTGAACCCATTGAAAATGGGTAAAAAAGGGTATAATGGTTTTGTGCAAATGTATGTAACAGGCAGAAGGAAGCATCTCCGACCCCA
>SCDY01002573.1:0-11437 GCA_004143825.1 Drosophila micromelanica | reverse complement strand
GAAATGTAGAAATAATTTCGACGCCGAACCATGAACAAAAAGACCAACCTCATCAAAATCGGTTGAGTTTTGGCAAAGTTATGACTAGGGAAAGTTGAGACCTATCCTTATATGGGAACACTATGGTGTATATTCGAAAATTTTTGACATGAATTTGGACCAAAAATTTTATTTTTAAACTGAAATGTAGAAATAATTTCGACGCCGAACCATGAACAAAAAGACCAACCTCATCAAAATCGGTTGAGTTTTGGCAAAGTTACGAATAGGGAAAGTTGAGACCTATCCTTATATGGGAACACTAGGGTTAATATTCGAAAATTGTTTACATGAATTTGGACCAACAATTTTTTTTTAACTGAAATGTAGAATGTATCTAGATAACGAACCATGAACAAAAAAAAAAAAAAAACAACCTTATGAAAATCGGTTGAGTTTTGGCAAAGTTAAGACTAGGGAAAGTAGAGTTCTATCATATATTTCAGATAGCTTTATTGATTCAGGAATTTTGGTTTGGTTTCTACATTTAAAGAAGAAAACAAAAAAAAAAAACTCTAAATCTATCATATTTTTCAAATAACTTTCTTTGGTTACAGATATTAAACTATTAGCAGATCTACAAAATAAGTGAAAATAATAGAATATAAAATATTCTGATCTGATTGAACATGCAAATTAAAAGCTTGTCAGACTAAAATATAGTTAAGAAAAACTGGCTGCTGTCACCTGAAATTGTCAGCCGCAAAAGCCAAAGCCCCCCAAACCTGCCCCGTTTCCCCGCTTGAGAGAGGAAGAGAGAGAGATGGAAGGAAACCAAAAACACAATCACATTTTGCCATAGTTCCCAACACACTCGACAAACAGTTGTGTGGTGGGAGAGAGGGGGTAGGGGGAGCATCAAGAGCCACGCTCCAGCGGTGACAGCTAATAAAAATTGTCCAGTTTTTCCAATTTGAGAGATGCCCGACGCAGGATTCGGGGGAATTGGGGGGGGAACAAGCGTCAAATAGAGCAATTTAAATTGGAACGTGATTATGCAAACGTTTGCGCAGCTTAACTCAAGTGGCGCTCCGTGCCGCTTGGCCAGACACACACACACAAGTGGAGGGGGAGTGCTCTGTTGGTCATGCATTACAAGTCTTAAATCAATTGTTAAGGCAACATATCCCGGGGACCCTCACTTGACCATCAACTGGTCTGAAAGCATTCAAAGCTCTTGAGTGCCTCGCACACAGTTTCCAAGTCCAACTTAATTTTAAATGCGTCCCGTATCAACTAAATATTCACTGCAGCCAGTCGAGGAGGCGCCTCAATCTCGGCGAGTGCATCGCCAGGTTTTCGAGCAGCAGCAATATTGCCGCGACTCCCATCATGGCCGCATAGCAGCGGTAAACGCCGCGCATCATATCGTTGGTGATCCGGCTCACCAGCTCCATGTTGTTGCTCATATCGACAAAGGCCACGGGCAGATAGCGTCTCTCGATGTGGTACATAACGCCCGAGCTGAGCAGCTGTTCGATCTTGCGATCGATGGTGAACTTGAAGATCGAGTTGTTCGGAAAGTAGATGACCAGCTGGTACAGATAGATCGGCTCCCGTATATGCGTAAGCCGGCTGCTCTTGCGATGCAGTCGATTCCAGTGGGCCAGGTTGTTGATCAGGGATATGGTGGCCAGGCGTTTGTCCTTCGGCGCCTGCTGCAGTCGCTGGTAGCGCTGCGAGAAGTTGCCGTTGACCACGTGCGTCAGTTCGCGCGGATAGAAGTCGTGGTAGCCGCTGCTGATCAGCGTGTAGTTCTCCTGCAGCAGGCCGGTCAAGCCCTGCGGCAGCGGTTGATGCTGATGCGTGCGCAGCATATCGAAGAGTTTCGCTTGGTAGGCGCAGCGCAGCACCAGCGTCAGCAGCAGCCAGCTGGCCAGCAGGGGGCGCAGGAAGCCGCGCTGCGGCACACGCGACACCGGCACCGGATTCCCCATGGTGACGGCCACCAGATTCTCCAGCGGATGGGCCAGGCGAACGCGCGACCGCAGCCAGCGCACACAGATCAGCGCCGCGCCCAGCATTGCCAGCAGCGAGAGCCAGACGTGACGGCCGAACGGACGCACCAGGTGCCCAAGTGGTCCGAAATAGCGCTCCGTGCGCACCACAAAGATGAAGTAGCTCTGATGGTAGACGGACGAGGTAGAAAAGTGCTGGCGGCGCACGTCCGAGCCGCTGAAGCCGCCGATTGCCAGGTCCGCCTCGCCCGCTGCTAGCTGGAAGCAAAAAAAGGCACATTAAAATACATAGGAATACAGTAAAAATTACATCGAGAATATTTATCCATTTCACAATTTGAATTTAAATTGAACTTATTCGCCAACACTAAAAGTATCGATAGGCGATAATTTTTACTCAATTTGAGTAATTTGCACTCATATTTTTCAATACTATTAAATGTGAAATTGCACTTGAACACATTTTAATAATTAAATGTAATAATAGTTCTGTTTTAAATGTTACAGATAATTTACTATTTTGTTTGCTAACAAAATTTATATTTTTGTCTTATTAGCCAATAAATAACGATAACTTCATTTTACTCAATTTGAAGCTACCAACATTTTTAAGCACTGCTAAATATTGTGAAATAAAATTCAGTATATAAAGCAAAACACGAGTAATACTAATACAAATGTTTTTGCATTTATAATTTCGTAATTTAAACTTATTCGATAAGAGTTATCGAAAACATTGATAAGCCTAAATGTACTCAGATCATAAATACATTTAAATACATCATGTAAGTGAGCAGCTGTTCAAATCATCGAATAATTAAATTTTACTCAATTTGAGTTGAGATGTCGATACTTTACAGTACTGTCAAAGGTAGTGGGTGTTTTTTTTTTATCACGCGAAATGGTTGTGCAGTTTCTAAGCGCTGGTTTAAGTGCAGTTCGCAAGAGTTCCGAGACTCACCTGTGCAAAGCAACCGTTCAGACTATCCGCGCTAAAGATCTCGCTCTTCTCCCTGGGTATCTTAAGGCGTACGCGAAAACGCAGCGCTGTCGCCAGCAGGCGCAGCAACTCGCCGTCGATGCCGCGCAAATCTTGCATATTAATCAGCGCGCCGTCCCGCGGCAGTGCAGCGCCATCTGCCGGCCGGTACATAAAGTGCGGCGGCAACTGATGCCCGGTCACATTGAGCGCACAATGGCTCAGATTGGTAAAGCGCATGGGAAATAGCTCCGAGCGCAGCAACTTATCGGGCGACACAAACCGATTGCTCTCATACGTATTAATGCCGGGCGTGCACCGCTCCCCGAACAATCTGTAGGCGTAGAGCGCAATCTCGCCATCGAAACGCTGCGCCAGCACCACCACGTTAATAACGCGCTTTTTCAGGGCAACATAGCAAATGCCACCCACCGAGCGGCGGAGCTCGTCCTCGGGCAGGCGGGCCATGAGCACCACCAGAAAGTAGAACTCGCGTTCGTGCAGGGAGTGCGTGTAATTAAGATAGATTTTCCTAAAGAAAGAGAGGTTGACTTAGAGAGAGCTTAAACTGCGTATTGGAAATGAAAGATTGAAAACCCATCGTATTTTTAGCACTTGATCTCACACCGAAAATCGCAGATATATTCAAATTGGCCACTATAAAACTAAAAAAATAGATTTTTTATTTTTGATCTAATTTTTTAATTTCAATTCGTGCATTCGCTATTTAAGCAAAGCACAAATCAATATTGTGACGTCATACTTGCTTAAATGGCGCTCATACGTTTTAAGAAAGATCGTGAAAAGAGGTTAAGAAATAATCGGCAGTAGGCAGTGACTAAATGAAAAAGAGAGGGACAGGTAGCATTGAAAGGATTGAGATTTTCTATTTAAATGGCTAAAGATGTTGAGAGAAAGAGACAGATAGACAACGGTAGCGTGTAAATATTGTAAATAATGGAGGAAATCAAGTTGAAGACAGAGAATAAAATTAAAAAATAGGCCAAAAAAAGTGGAAAATAAACGCTGTGGAAAAATATGTGCATTTAAGTGAAACAAAAAAGAAGTGGCATAATTAGGAAAAGATTTCGCTCTTGCCAAACGGATTAAACGGTATGTGAAATTATATTTAATACTCTTAGTTATACGATTATTATACGATATATTAGTTAATACGATTATCCTCGTGAATTACTCACTCGAAAGCTCGCGCTGTGTTCACCACGAAGAGCGTGTAGTCCCAGGGATGCTCGTGAGCGTCGCCTCTGTAGAGGAGCAGCGTCATGTGGGCGGACAGCCGCTGGAGCAGGTGGTCGATAAATTGCCGCTGCTGCTGGTGCAGTGCGTCCCCGCATTGCAGGCAGTGTCGCCGCACGACCAGCGTATTAATCCTGGTGGCAATGTACCCACTGGCCACATGCACCGTGGCCTCGGCCAGACGGTGCACGTCCCGATCGACCATCGGCAGGCTGAACCGTTGGCCCAGCGCCAGCGCCAGCGTCAGGGTCAGGGCGAGGCAACAGCCGTACACCAGGAATAGGCGAGCGTGCCGCATCGTGGAGGTCGATGCGCGTTGAATGCCAGCCAGGATATGCCGCAGGGCACTCGGCAAACAAGAAGGCGTTAATGTAATTGCAGCGCGATTGGCCCGATACGGTTTAATGGCATTGCGCTGATAATTTTGACTAATTGGTACCGATTGCTGATGATGCCAATGGGTCAAGCCTGATTATGTACGGTTAATTTGGATAAAGTGGGGTTAAGTTGGATCAAATTCGATTAGGCGCTGCCTGATGGAAATTGAAATTGAGCGACTGATATTTTAAATACACTCAAGACATTTGTGGGCCAAAAAAACGATATCAATTAGTAGGGTTAGGTTCGAATTAAGTGAGGTTAGGTGCACTCAAATGTGTCAAGTCACCAAAAATTTTGTATATTACTTAAAAAATAAAAAGAACATAACAAAAGATGTCAACAAGTAAACTCAAATTGAGTCAAGAGACTTTCTTAATAACTAAATTCCCCACATTTGCTTGGGTAAAGTTTAGTTTTAGTTTAGTAAAGTGAGGTTGAAATGTGGGAAAATATTACAACAAATAAAAATTTTTAAAATTCAAATTTTAAATTAATAAACAGATTCAAAACAAAAATTTCTTAAAGTTAGGTTAGGTTTTCTGAAGCTGAGGTTGTGTTCAGTACAGTGGAAACTTCTTTGAGTCAAGACTGTCTGTTAAGTAATTAGATTGACACACATAAATTTGTGTTAAATTTCGTAAAGTCAGATTTGTTTGAACTGAATTTGTCAGAAAAGTTAGGTTAGGTTTTTGAAAGTGAGGTTAGGTGCGGTTGATTCAATTAAAATTTAAAATTTCAGCGATTGCAGCCTTAAATTAAGTCAAGGCTCAGTGACTAGAGGCTTGCCCTGCTCCTTGTCTGTGGGCGGGGCAAAAGCAATAAGCGCCGCAAAACGCGCACTCTTGGTAATTTAAGAAGCAGCACAGGGACAAAAAAGTTGCAATGGCCAGGCGGCAGGCAGGATGGTTGGATGGTAGCTGGCCTTTAGGTTCACTTGATGTTATTTTACAAGGACACGCGCACAATTTATAATAACGCCGACTGGCTGGCCCCCTGGTCTTGGTTAACTCTGTGGCCCATGGACCACCAAATGACGCCTCACTGTCCGCTGTAAAGTACAGTAAAGTAAAGCCAAGGCGGGCGACTTGAGCTGTGCAGAAAGAACACACACACACACAAATAGAGATGTGTGTGTGTGTGTTTGCAAACGAGAAAAATGAAGCGAAACAATTCCAAGTAAGCAAACAAAACTGATGGAAGATAATCTACTTGAAGCATACTTTAAGGCGTATCTAATGGTCCTTTTAATGTTTAAACACGCTTTCGTCTGTCTTGTCCTTGTTGAATACCACCCCACACCCCGCAGACCAGCGATCCCCACCACCTACCCCACCACCCACCTCGTCCTTGTTGTACGAGGCCCCAACCGAAACCAATGTCCCATGTTTATTTTATCCACATCATCAGCCCTAAGAAGCGACTCCTCACAGTGGCCAGGCCAATGTCACGTTCTTTTTCTTATTACCCCCCACCCACTTGGTCCATCATTCTTTTTTTCCTTTGCGCTTTCTCTATCCTTGTCTCTTTCTCTTTGTATTATTCACGTAGTTTAGTGTTGCGCTGTGGCTGCTTTTCTGTGTTTATTTATCACAATAATTCCACATTTTTGCTTTTATGCATTTTTAATTTGAACAACGACGAATCCTGTGGGCTCAGCAGCTGGCGGAGGGGGGGTTGAGGTAGAGGGATATTTCTGAGTGGTCAGCCTAGAATGACTGACGTATTAGATGGGTAAATATATTAAATAAACGATAATAGGGAATTTAGTTATCGATAGTTAAAAAAAAAGTATTGACAAAAAGTGAAGATTAATGTTTTATTATTACGTTTTCTACTCATTATTAGCTAGTGTTGTTAAGCACCCAAAGTTTTCTTTAATCGCCAATTAACTAAAGTTATCGATAACATTTTGTTCAGCAGATATTCACTGTTTGGTTATATACAAATATAACAATATACGCTGCTAAATGCCGCGATGAATATAACTTTTATGACACTGCGCTAAATATCCAGTTGTTAATTTAAATTCGATGATTTTGTGAACTATCGATAACTATACAAACTATAGATGAAAAGAGAAACACTTAATTACTGCTTTAAATAGATTTTACGAAGTATTAGCTTGTGTTATTAGGCACTAAAAGCTTGCTTAAATCGCCAAGAAACTGATGTTATCGATAACATTTAATTCAGCATCTGTACATTGTTGAATATGCATTTGATCTTGCTCATTATTTTTAACTAATTCGATAACTTTGTTATCTATCGATAACTATAATTTTTTAATAGCTTGCCTAAATCGTTAATTAACTTATGTTATACCTTGATGAATGTGCATTTAATCCTTCTATTTTATTTTTAAAAAATCGATAACTTTGTGATCTATCGATAGCTGGTAGCGTGTACAATCGCCACCGCAAATTGGCCGCAAACATATTTGCGCTCTTTGTGCTGCGCCTGCAGATGCTGCGGCTGCCTCAGCCTTCGGCTCATCCTTGGGCGCGTCCTGTGCTCCTGCTGCTGGTTTTGGCTGCTGTCGCTGGCTGCCAACGTTTTACGAAAAACGATTACGCACTAAGCCTATAACTTATGTTGATGTTTTCTTTTCGTCTTAACATTTGCAAATTTGTCATTTCTATTTTATTTATTTTTTTTTTTTGTTGTCGTTGTCGTTGAAGAAGTGGGCGCTGGTGGAGGGGGGTTTGGCATGCCGCTTGCTTTAGCCAACTAATATTTTGCTTGTCCGTGTCCTTATGCCGGCTCAACTTTTCTTTTCTTTTTTGTACGTGTATTTTTTTTTTGCTTGTGTTCAGGTTTCTTTTTTCATGTTTGTTTCCTTAGCTTTCTTCGTTGGTCCTTCGTTAGGCTGCTTGCTAATAGTATTGTCCTTGTGAGCATGTGTATTAGAGTGCGTGTGTGTGTGTGTGTGCGTGTCTAAGTAGTCCACATTTTGTTGCTGCTTGGCCATTTTTAAGTACTGTTTGCCTATTTCAGCGGCCGTGTGTGTGTGTGTGTGAGGGTGTGTTTGTGTGTGCGCGCTTGTATCATATTAAACTAATCCTAAATGGTTTCTTCACGGCACATTTGCTGGCACTTGTTGGAGGCCGCAGGACCTTAGCTACCCACCTGGACAACTGAATGCCTGCCTAAACATATTTTTACAGCCTCTAAAGAATGAATGAAATTAAAACTATATATGTGTGTACACATTACGGTTCATATGTCCCTATATGAAAAGGAACTTCACTCTTCTCTCACTCTCTCCCTCTATCTCTTTCCCTCCTCTCTCTGCGGCTCTTCAAAAGGAAAGCCAAATGCGCTTATAGAAATCACTTCAAAAGATAAGAGCTTTTAAATGCTTAGCATTACCTGGTATTTAAAAAAAAGCGAGAGCTTTGTCGGCAACTATTTATGAACGAACATTCTTAACTTATTGCGGGATTTTTGGCGCGAACAAAAGTATCGATATAAAACTATCGATTTTAAAATATATTTTTTGAACTTTTGCTTTTCATTTGGATCGATTTTACATTTAAAATCGATGCATTAAAAAGAATTTTTGGATTTGAATTTTTTTTTTAGACATGTAAAACATGTAAAGACATGTGGACCCATGGGTCTAATATTTGAAACACCCATAAAATTGTCAAAACTTAACCGATTTTCATGTTTGATGTCATTCTGGTCATGATTTTTCATTTAAATCGATTTGACATTTAAAATCAATGCATTTCCAAAAAAAATTTTTTTTTGATTTTGTTGGTAAAATTTATGTACCCCTACCCTTGATCAGTTTCGAAAAAAAATTTTTGTAAAAATTTCTAAAATTTCCGCAAATTGAAAAAATATAAATCTCCCATAGTTTTGATAATAATAAGGAATCAGAATAGTTAAATCAGTTCAAAAGTGGTTCAAAGATTGCAACCACCAGTTCAAATATGTTTTCCGATCAAAACAGCTATTTTGACATATTTCAAGGAGCTTTCGTACATCTGAACCTAAACCCGTTTTTAGCTCAAGTCAAGCTGTTCCACATCAAATCCAAAACAAACGAACTCAATCAAGTTCAAAGCACTTCATAACACATTCAAAATTGAAATTGATTGAAATTGAATTAAGAGCCAACATCTTTTTTTTTTACCTTTTCAAGTGTCAAAATAAGCTGCCAAAAATATGAAAGCTGAGTAGCGATAAATTCGCCTAATTTTCCATTGATTGCAATAAAATTGGAACTGAATGCGCGCCACTAATTGAACAACAAATTAAAATCAATCAAAGGCTGCAGCAGACGCTAATGAGTCACACGCCAGCTCCTCCCCCTCTAACCTCCCCTCAACACCATCCCACTTCACCCATAACAACCAGAACTTCCATAAACAAGCGGGAGCCAGAAATGTGAGGGGAGGGGGATTTCTGTTATTGAACTGAACTTTGACAAAATTACATTTTGCAAAATGCAATTGAAATGCAGCCATTGACGATTGCACTGGCATTGTCTGTTTATCTGGATCCATGTGTGTGTGCTTGTGTGTGTGTGTGTGTGTGGGTGTGTGTGTTGTGCGTGTGCGTCCAGCTCATTTATAAAGTTATTCGTTAATAAATAGTTAACAATCAACGATAAATTGGTCGGTCATATGGCCTGCTGAACTGAACGGACAACGGAACCTGTGACAGTGGCGTAGTCAGAAAAAATACAATTAAAAAGGATACATTGACAAGTGGTAAAATATATACAGTTAAAGATAAACTAAAATTCACTGTGTGAAAAATTTAAACATAATTAATCTAACTTTTAATTAGCTCAAAAGTGGTGAAAATGTGGTGAAAGGTGTAGAGACAGGCAAGGGAAGAAAGAGAGAGAAATAAAGTGAGAGAAAGAGAGAGGGAGAGAGAGATTATAGTGCAACTAACAAGTTGACACAGAAAAAATACAGAATTGTGTTAAAAAAAAAACAAATTTAGATTGATTAAAAAAAAAAAGAAAGAAAAGAGAGAAAAAGAGTGAGAAAAAATGTAAGATCAATTTAGGGGGAGAGAGAGAATAATATAGAGAGAGGAAAAAAAGTGAGACAGAGATAGAGAAGAAAAGACACACAGTGAGAGAGAGTGAGAGGAGAATAGAATGAAAGACAGATAGAGATAGAGAAAGGGAGATGGACACAGAAAAAGTAAACCAATAATTCTAACAGAGAAATTAAGTGGATCAATGAAAAAAATGAATAAAATATAATATAAAATATTATATTTGGATATACATATGAGAAATAAAACAAAGCTTGAACAAGAACTTTAACAATTGCAAGCTCTAATAAAATTTAGTGTTAAAGTAAAGTCCTATTTACGGAATTCAAATGATATAAAAAGGAAAACAAACACATAAATAAACTGGGTGTGTGTATAAAGTAGGGAAACCCGCAGCAAATTAGAATTAAAATTAAAACTAAAACTAAATTGAAGCTGAATACAAAAATTTAATGTTATTTTTTGCATGTCATGAAAAGTTTAAAATTAAATGAGCAAAAAATCTGTATATACATATACATATATATAAACTAGAGGGGATTGCAATGTAAGCCAATTGGCCGTCAGAGGGCGCCACTGCGCTGAGCATAGGCCATAAAGAAACTGGAACAAAATGATAATAATTACACGTATTATGTTTAATGCAGGCCATTGTGCAAGCCAAAGAGAGCGAGCGAGAGAGAGCTATTTATTGGTAAAGAATAACTAAGAGAGAGAGAGGGAGAGAGAGAGAGAGAGAGAAAGCTAGAGCAAGTGCTGTGCAATTTTGCCACTGATTTCCACTTTTAATTTAAAGCCATTGTTCTAAGGCACACACATGCACACACGCACACACACACATTGGCACACCCAACATAATTTCGTATCGACAGGCATACAAACTGGCCAGTCGATAATTTGAAGCGTTACGACAATAAAAAAAGAGGGCGGGGGTACTTTGGTATTCCATGTAAATGATGGCCCATTGGCCAAACAATAGCCGTTAGTTAGTTTGCCAGCACGATTTATTTTTTGCAAATAGGTTTTCCATATGTTTTTTTTTGCTCGCTTTTATGCCCTTTAAACACATTGCTAATGGTATGGGTTAGATAGTTTATTTTTCAAGAAGGTATTTTTAACTTTTTGAAAATATATTAATATTTGCATATGCTTAGCACGTGTCAACATATACCCATTGTTCTTAAGGTGCCCAACTTGGCAGGTTTATATAACTATAACTAGATTCCAGTTTTCTTTAAGATTTATAGTATATAGCATTATTTAATATAGAGTTTCTTTTTATTTAGTCAGTAGTAAATTCGTAGCGTTTTTTTTTATAATTTGTATACTTTTTAATTAAAATAAATTTTAGAATATTTTTAAAAATTAGACATTTTATTGATACTGCAACAAAAATTCTTAAATTATGCATACAAAAATAAAATTATATAAAATACTTTTTTTATTACACAAAAAAACACATTTTAAGTACTTTTATTTTCATTTTTTTTAACATTTGATTTTTAAACAGAAGTGTTTACATAAACTAAAAGAACATTTTTTTCTAAAATTATTTAGGGTATCTTCTAGTCGCGCGGTTTATACAACGCAATTTTTATTTGTAGTTTTTGCTGGTTGCTGCATTAATTAAAACACAATCATCGAAAATTATGCATAGCGTTGCCCCAACGATACAAAAACATTTATTGAACGTTAAATAGCAGCCCCAACTACAGAACTCTCCTCCCCTTCCCCCCCCCCCCCCCCCCCCCCCCCCCCCCCCCCCTCCCCCCAAAAAATATTTCAAGAGGTGTTTTCTTTT
>SCDY01002572.1:0-33453 GCA_004143825.1 Drosophila micromelanica | reverse complement strand
TATATATTCGAAAATTTTTTACATGAATTTGGACCAAAAATTTTATTTTTAAACTGAAATGTAGAATTCATCTAGACACCGAACTATGAACAAAAAGACCATCCTTATGAAAATCGGTTGTGCTTTGGCGGAATATCAGCCGATGATCGCATGGAAAAATTCTGTTAATTTTTTTAAGGCTGACTATTGCAATTGATACTTTTTGACATATATTTATATTTAAAAAAATACTTGCACGTGTAATCTTCTGAGGGGATCGATGAAAACTTAGGGGCTTAACGCTTGTTTAACTATTCAAGCGTTTTCGGTACTTTGGAAAAGCATTTGATATGCATTTAATTGGTGCTTACAACTGGCAAATCGATGCGCATTGTTCTGGCCCCGACCCCCCCACGACCAGTCAGTCCCCACTCCCAGCACCGCCCCACCCCTCTCTATACCCTTTCTTTAATCCACCGTTAAGTTGAAAGAGGTGAACCAGGTAAAGCGAACGTAATGGACTTCAATGTAGAGCTCGACTTGTTTCCCTGAGAAAAACAACAAAGGAAATCGCCAACTTGCATTTATCGCTACATATCATAGAGATGTTTTCGAGGGGGATGGGTGCATGTTGGTGGGGGGCAGACAAAAACAACGGCGAGGGCTTGGGGCATGCTTCTGACATGGCCAGACTTTGCTGCCAAGCGCTTGTCTCTGGGCTCAGCTTGACGCTGGCCGACTAAAGCAGTCGGAGAGTCTCTGAAATGGCCAGTGGATGGAGTGGTTTTTTTTGGGGGGAGGGGAGGGGAGGGGGCGGACGCTGGGGAGAGCACAAAACAATATGCGATGATATGATGCGTGCGCCTTGTGTTCGCGTGTGTGTGCGTGTGTGTGCGTGTGTGTGTGTGTGTGTGTGTATGTTTCAGGTTGTTTTTGGAGCGCGACTGACGCGTTGTTGCCTTGACTCCCCCCACCCTGCAATGAAACGTACACACACAAAAGAAAATACAAGCGTCGCATATGTGTGTGGCCATTGGGGGGGTAGGGCAAGAATATTTAACAGGAAGAAACCAATAAAACCTAATGATATGAAAAAATGCAATTTTCTGAAACTCAACCAACACACACACACGAACACACACACATACATATACACACGCGTACAGGCAACACAACAAATAAAATATACGAAAGCATTTGGGGCCACGTTTACACGGGCAACAACAGCAGCTAAATGTTGCAGCAATATTTTCATAGAAAACAGCAACATCAATATAAACACCAATAGCAGCAACAGCAACAGCAGCAACAATTTGATAATAGCAACAAAATTAACTCAAATTAGCAACAGCCATTGAATATGAGAACAGACAATATTAAAGGCAACAGCAATAGTTGCAACAGCAACAGGCAATTTTAGTAATTTGAAGAATGTCAGCAAATAGCAGAAAAATGTTCAGAAACAACAACAGAATCTTACAGCGCCATAAAAAATTCATAGGTAACAGCAACAGCAGCAACAGTTGCTGCAACAGCAAGAGCTACATTTAAAATAATAACAGCTTAAGTAACTTTAACAACAGCAACATGTGCAACAGCAATTAAAATGTCAGCAACTTTATCAAAAAGAGAAAAAATATCAGCGAAAATATCAGCCACAACAACAGCAACATGTGTGAAATGAGCAGCAGCAACATCTTAACCAGCAATCAATGAAAGGGCAACAGCAGCAACAGTAGCTAAAAGATCAGCAAGCCTAACAGCAGCAACAATAATTAAAGGAAGAATAAAACCGGCAACAGAAATTAGAAAATGACCACGAAAGCAACATCAGCAATATATGCTAATATGGCAACAATTTACAGTAGCAGCAGTAGGAATTGCAAGTGGAACAACAATGTTAACAGCAACAGTTTCAACTCGTATACAAGTAACAGCAGCAACATTAGCAAGAGGTGCAGCAACAGCAATTTCATTAACAGCAACAGCAGCAACAACAACGAAGCAATTGCTGTAAGAGCAACAACAGCAACATAAGCAAGCAGCAGCAATAATAAAAGCAACAGCAACTCATATACACAGCAGCAACAGTTGGGTATTGCTATTGAACAGCAGCTGCTGCTGTTGTTGAGTCAAAAAATGCTGCAGCAACTTAACAGCTAATGCACTTTACGGCCAGTTGCAAAGGAATGATTTTTGCTCAACAGCAAATCGAAAAGTTCTTGAGTATATTTTTTTGATGCTGCTGCGAATGTGTTGCTGCTGCACGGTGTAAACATTGCGTTGCGTTTGATTTTCCGCTTCAAAAAATCAGAAACATCAGAGCCGTCTTGGCCAAAGATGATGATGATGCTTACGTTGTTGATGATGTTGATGATGATGATGATGACGATGGCCAAGTCTTTGGCGCTTCTTGTGTTTTGCCTCAGTGACATGTTGTCCTCTGTGCTACTTCTTGCCCCTCTTTCTCTGCCCCAACTTCTACTCGTTGTTGTTGTTGTTCGCGCAAGTTGTCATATGTGAGTTTTGCGCGTTGCTGAATTTTTATATTACGTGCACAACAACAACAACAACAAAAAAGCGCAGAGAAAATAAATAAATAAAAAAAAAAACAAGAGCTTGGCTTCAAAAAGAAACGACAAGGACAGCGACAGTGGAGAGGAAACGCAACGAAATGAAATGAAAGACAAGAACAGCAGCAGCAGCAACAACAGCAGCAACAACAACATAAACATGGCACCCAACACTTGTTCCATGTCCGTCCGTCAGATGCTTGTCGTTTATCCTATGCCTGGCAACGTCCACTGCGCGTCCTTTGGCTAGGCAGCTGCTGCGGGGGCGTGCGCTGAAGGGGATATTGGTTACGAGCTTCAGCTTGGGCCACAGGATGAGAACGAGGATGTGAATGAGGATGACACGCCAGCCAGCCGCTGCATATGACAATGTATTACCGCTAAACGGGGGTCGCACCACCGACCCCAAACTTCGCATCTCACACGCTTGCCCCCTCCACCTCCCGCTCCCCTGCGTTGGCAGTTCGCAGGACATACATAGGCGCAACGCATGTAAGCAATTTTGCAAAGTACTTAGTCAGCATCTTTTTAACCCTTACCACACGGGCGGCCCACACTTATACCACCCCCCCGTACGCCCCTCTGTGTCCTGCCACGGGGTGACCGTTCGTCAGCAGCGCCCACGCATGGCGCTGCGCAGATACCGAGGGTAATGTTATGTCCTGTCACTGGCTACAGTCACACGATAAGCCAGGCGGCAGACTACATATATACACCAAGCCCCCCTTCCCCCCTACCCACCCCTGGTACCGTTCCACAAGTCGCAGGCCGCACATTTTTTTAACATTGCGTTTCGGTTGACTTCGGCAACGGTTATTTTGTTTTTGTTTTTTTCTCTCCATTTTCTATTTTTTTTCATTTTTTTTTTGCTTAACACATATTAAGCCGCAAAAATATTGCCGGGTCCGTCGCAGCAAAGGCGTGCGGTGGTGGTCGACATGCAAAAATATTAAAAAAAAAAATTGGTTAAAAAATGAATATACATATACATATGTACGTACATAGATAGATATATTAGAATGTGGCAGCCATGTGTAGCCGACTGCCCAATACTCTGTTCGCCGGGTCCATCTGCCAAAGAAGTCAAAAAATTTAAATCAATATTTTTACTCAAGTTTTTAAATTTATAATTTCAATAGAATCGAAATATTTTATGTTCTTGCACATATATAGAAAAGCTTGATTGACAATTAAGTTGGTAGATAGGAAAAATAAATAATTTATGATACCCTCCCCAAACTCATGCAAATTTATAAATATATATGCATATAAATATCTAGCATTAGAATTTGCCAATAAGCAACAGCTCACCAGGGGGGATCAGAGGGTTAGCGGCGAGCTGAAGGGTTGTGGTAAGCATAAAAAAGACAAAAAAAAAAAAAACAGCAAAAAGATAAAGTAACAAAAAAAAAAAAAAATGGCACTGGCCTTCTAATTCACTCGATAGCCATTCATTGGAAATTCTTGATTGATGCTCTGCTCTTGTCTGCAGCGCGTTGATAAGCCGGCAAAGACTGTGCGCGGACGCCCCTCCACCCTGACCCCGAGCACAGTATCGCCATCACAGCCACCCCAACCCCAACCCCAACCCCCTCACCCAATGTGCCACATTTTTACAACTGCTGCGTTGTCAGTTAGTTTTTCAATTTTTCATTTTACATATTTCAGGGATTAGATGAGGACAACAACAGCAACAGGAACGAGCGGGCAACTCCCAGCTACTAGTTGCAGGTTAGGGGCACCGAGCAGGGTCGGTGGCAGAAAAAGTGTTTATCGCAACTGCAATAAATATATTCATATAACCCTTACTGGTTTGCAGTCACCCGACTTTGACATACACTAATTTTTTACCGGCAACTCGATTGGGTCCCATTTTGTTCAGACCTCGTTTAAATGACCTATGTATTCACATATTAAACCTTTGGAAGAAGATTGAGTTCTTTTCGCGGGAATTAAAATGTTTTAAACAAATGTAAAAAACATCCAAAAAAGTTGTCCTAAGATCAAAAATAGTCATTCATTTCAATTCTGTTCAATTGAATTGGAGTAATAATTTAATAATATTTAACTCAAAACAAATATTTATTTGTACAACACAAAAACAACTTTTTGAAATTCTTCTATTTATATATAGATATTCCCATTTTTCCACTAGCATTTACCTATATATCATTCAATCAATGTCGTAAAGTCGTATATGGTCCGTAAAATAATGCAATAGAGTCATCTAGGCATATGAAATTTGGTTATATCTATATGTAATAGTAAAACGTAGGCATTATAATTCTCATTGGCATTCATTGCTTGCGTTTGCTTCGATCATCCAAATATTTAAAATACTTTGTCGCAATCCCTATAGCCGAGTTCTTAAGCTTGGTATCTTTGGTGTCCACATTTCGAATGGCATTCCCATTTTCACATTTTTTATTATTTTTTCTAGTCTTGCTCTCGTGGCTTTTCGTTCTCTTTTTGTACGGGAAATCTGTGTTAAGTATCTCTTTCTTCTTTTTGGCGTTCAGTTTGCTTAGTCGGCTGGGTTTTATTTCAAAATTGGATATCGTATTTATGGAAACATCGCTGTCATTTGTTTTTGGAGATTCCAGGCCACACGTCTTCTTTGGTATCTCACTATGACGATTCTGAATCTCGCACACCTTGTCCTCGATCAGCTTGTCCAGTTTATCCAGCTTCAGATTTCGCAATTTTTGATCAAGTATTACATTAACCGTATTGCTGATAATCTCGTGCATGTCCTTGACTTCCATGACGTTTGAATCTTGTGTCTTCGACTCCGGCCGGAGCATCTCCAAAGCATCTTCGGTGATGAGCGCAAATCGCAATTTCGGAAAACGCTTCGCCATGTCTGCACAAAAAAAAAAAAAAAAAAATAAATAAAAAAGGTAAACAAATTTAGAAAAATAAAATGTTAACGTAAAATTTTCTTGGTTTTGCCTGGAAAACTTCTGTTCGTATTCAATAAACTAAAACTAATGTTATGAGAACCCAATCACAACTTATGTGGTACGATGACTGACCCGGCCGAATGGTTTCTCATGGCCTACTCCAGGCAGTTGTCAAAAAATCTGAAGCACTGTCCCAACCCCCTCCCCCCACCACGCTACCTTACTCCTTCTCACTCACTCTCTGATTGCCTTTGAGTCGAGCACTTCCTTCGGGCCCATTGTTTTGGTGACATGTGACAGGCCGTACTTCCCAATATTGGCACGCAGCGCATTGTCCTCTGCCTTTCCAGTCCGGGGCAGGGTAAAAACAATGCTCAAAGCGTGGAGTGAGACCAGATGGGGAAATCTGGCGAGAGAGGGAGCTGCAAGGGTGTAGAGGTAGCGGTACAGAGGTTCCTTCCAAATCATGTCCGATGACAACTAACAAAAGCTCTTCGAACGAGTCACGTTTTGTGCGCTCAATTAATAAAAACAAGTAGCGGTAGCTAATCCGAACACACCGAAGTTTGTATACACTTCCTGGAGTAGTTTTTTAGTGAATGTGAAAAAAGCTTTTAAACATAAGCATATTTCATAGAACTTTATTATTTGGTACCTCTAATTTTTTTTTATTTTTTTCAAATATTTCTTACATTTTCATTTAGCAAATTTAGAATTTAAGTTAGTTTAATAACTTCATCTTCTGTTTCACTGTAAAATTAAAAAAAAAATGTTGTTTTTTAAAAAAACCTAAATTATTTGAATGCGAATTCTAGAATTTTTTTTACAAATATAATATGGATATATATTGATTCAGAGTTTATCACATTTATAATAATATACAAATAGAATTCGTGTTATTCCAAAACACTTTCATAGAATAGAAAAAATAACTCAAATCTTCAATATAATAAATTCGAATATTTATATAAATTAAAATGATAAAATTTTAGTAGACGCTGTGAAATCAATAATATTCATAATAAAAAAAAAATTGGCATTTCACGAAAATAATCAAGAATAATCAACGCGTTCGAGCTAAATATCATTTTATAAAATAAGCTTAATGGTCATTCTAAAACTGGTTAAAGAGATGAAGATGAAGATGGATTAAATAAAGATAGTAAAGTTTTCTTGTGAAACACACTTCTTACCCGTCATATTCAATTATTATAATTTGTTTCCCAAACAATATAATCTAATTAATTTATTTTTTATCAAGGCGAAGTTCCTGACATAGTTGTCATGTCCTTAGCATTGATTTAATGAAAAAAGTAAGAAGTTCTTTGGGTTGACATGTTCACCTTGTTGTGGCCCCTACTTTTAGCTCTGCCTTGGCAACTGCTTACTTCACTGGTTCTGCTGTTGGTTGCCCTTTAAGTGGAACTTGCATTTTCAGTTCCATTTCCTATGCGCGGTGACATTTCGGGTTATTGTTCGCGATCTCCGGGTCGCCCCTGGTACCGTCTTTTGACGACTTGTCACAGGCACTTCAGGAATCCGGCGGCAATCTCGAGACCATCTAAGGCGAAACCTCATCGACCCATGCCCAACCCCAAAAGAACCAAAAACCCAAATGCGAAAAAACAAAAAGCCAAAAAAAAAACAATGAAAAATGATAATTTCCATTGACGCAATTATTAACATTGTGCGTGCGTGTGTGTATGTGTGTGTGTGTATTACCTGGTAGGGGATTTCGGGCTTGGCATTCGGATCGGCATATGCATTGCGTTTACGGGATTAACTCGATTTACGAAAGGGTTACGCATGCATCCCGCGAACGTCCCAATAACAAAATATGCCAAAGTGTTTAATGTGCATTGCCTGTTACCGTTCCCATTCCCATTCCCATTCCCATTTCCATTTAAAAGGGAACGCCAGGTAGTCGCTTGCTCTCCATCTCTCTCTCCCTCTCTCTCTGTAGTTTTTCTGTCCCGTTTGGGCATATGAATAATGCGGAATGAACGTGCACAAAAGCCGAGCTCCTTTGCCTGCCTAATTCGCGACGTCGAGAGGCCACGAAGGGGGTAGCCGAAGTGCTTACAAATTACGCTAAAACTGAATTTAACCCTGGCGTCGCATCCCGGACCGTAGGCAAATGTGTTGCGTCACGATCATCGGGCACACAAAATCCTCGAGCGCATATGCCGCAGAGATCGAACGTCTGTCAGCTGAACGGGTTGTGTCCGTGTCCCTCTCGCTCTCGCTCTCGCTCTCGCTCTCTGGCTGTCGCTCTCTTTTTTTTTTTTGGTCGGCACTCGTCAATTATCATTCGCACTCGCTGCAACTACTCGTCGCCTTATCGATCGGACCCATCAGCTCTGCGCTTTTTGCAGCCCGGTTTGCGGAAACTCGAGTGCATTTTACGGCCGAACAGCTTCGACAATCCGATCGGACGATCCGATCAAGTCAAGTGGCCGCCACAAAGTGCCATCAATTAGCCAATCGCCATTGTTCGCTTCAGCTTCAAAGTGTGCCTTTCGCTGTGGATCAGCCCTCGAGATATGCACTCGACATAGGCTACAAAATCGGATAACAAGAAAGTGCGAATGAGAAACTTCAAAGTTGCCAAAAAGGGTGCTATTGAGAAATACTTGGCATATGAGTTGCTTAACTAAACAGTTGCTTAGGCAATTCTATACGTAATATCATTTATATATACAGTTTCAAAATTTTGCTATTTTTTTTAAATACATATTTTATATTAGCCAATACTAATAGCCAAATATAGTTTTTATGAACTTTTTGTATAAATAAATACAAAATAAAATAATACAACTTGAAATATTTTATATAAAATACAAAATTTTATTATATATAGTTTTTGCAACCGTTTCCAATTTTTTGCGTATGCAAATTTTTGTTTATAAAATTTAAATGATTTGTGGTATGTCAGATTTAGCAGAGTTTTTGATTTTTGGCTTATATAATTTAAATTCAAAAATTTCTTTTGCATACCAATTTTTGTTAATAAAATTTAAATGATTTGTAGAATGTCAGATTTAGCAGATTTTTTTTTTATTTGGCTTCCACAATTTAAATCGTTTCTGTAATTGCAATATGCAAACTAGTTACATCCAATTATAACTCTTATAAAAACTATTTTCCACGCATTGTAAGCTAACAATATGGTTAATTTAGATGACACGATTTTAGAGCTTCCTATGCTCTGGCCTTATCAAGGTAATTCACCAGTTTTATAGCCTAATTTTTGTCTTATTAAAGGGATGGTCCCTATATATACTGTATCAGGTTGATAGAGTAAAAGAAAGTTTTTTGAAAGGGTGTGCGAAATGTTAGGCAAGGGACTTGAGAAATGCAATTGTCTGGATGGATATTTGTTTAATAATTAGAGATGCGAATGTGTTTTGTTTGTCAGACAGTTTGTCTGTTTGATATTAGAGCGCAACATTTATAAATGTAATTGTATAAATGGGCTGCTTATGCCCACAATGGGGCTCAGCATTAAAAGGGGATTGTAAATTGTGCGGTGTGTGCTTTGAGGTATTGAGGTATTTTATGGCCAATACGTGGTAGGGTTGAAGTAATGGCCGTTCGGCTGCCCAAAATACGCTGTCCGCTAGCCATTAAGGGTGGACTCTGGACTCGGATTCGATTCGAATCGCAATAGAAAAAAAATATATGGCATTGCGGCTGTGGAAGCGAGACAACTGCGACAACAAGCGAATAACAACGGCAACAACAGCAAATATCTACAATTTTGAAAGCCCTTCAATCGCAACTCCCACCACCACCAACCAGCAGCAACAGCACCACCACCACCACTCCAGCCAAACTCCAGCGAGTCCGGCAGCCACTTGAGGACCTTTACCAGAGTGCCGTCCATCAGCTACATTAACGAGGCAGCTCAGGCTCAATCGGGGCGAGGAGTGCGGGTGCGGGCGTCGTCCGTTGCCCCATTTGCAACTGCCCCAGCCACTGGCCCGAGACTGCCAACGTTAAAGTTTCCGCCACTTTACCCACCGAGCTGTCCTGTCCGATTCTCGCTGCAAACAAAAGGGTCAATGCGTGCAGCAGAGCTTTGGTCTGTCGTGGTCGTAGTCCTAGTCCTGGTCCTGCTCCTGGTCTGGCTGTACACGTTCAACCCCTCGGACAGATTGACTTTTATGTTGATAGCTCTCTCTCTCTCTCTCCCTCGCTCTCGCACTCTTTGCTCTGCTGCCCTCTTTAATTCAATGTCTTTTATACGTTTGCCTCGCGATTTTGTGTCCGTGTTTGTGTTGGTGTGTGTGTCCACTACGCATTTCCCGCTAGCCACCCCTCAGGTGGCCATTTTGAATTTGGCCAGTGCCCAAGTAACACCTTCCGTGGCACAACAATTGATTTTAATAACTACGCCGAGCCATTTGACCAGGTTCAGCTGCCGCTGAATTATGCAATGCAAGTTGAAAACTTTATCAGCTTTGTATTTCTGTCGCACGTTTCTTTTTCTTTCACTTGTCGACTGAATGACATTTTCCATATAAGCTCAATTTTCAATGGCAAAGTAGTTACTTTTCTCACAAAATGTTGCTTGAAAGCGTCGCACAAAAGTACTTTGAAAAGCCCTATGAAAAGTCATCGTTTTACACTCGAAGAAAGAACCATGAACAAATTGAGAAAACAGTTCGAAATTCGATAAAAATTTTTTTATTTGCAAAACTCCCAAATAAATGACGTCATAATATACAGCTTCTATACTTAATTGTAGAATTTAAATCTTATTTTATACAGAATACTTTTTCTTCGAGTGTATAAATTGCTTTAAAAGTACTTTCTACTTGACTACAGTTACATTTCTGTTGCAACCAGAAACAGAAACAGAAACCATCTTAAATAGTTTTAAGTATGGTACTTTCGAAAATATAGACAGCTTAAGTTATATTTATTTTTATAACATTTATTCTAAGCCCAAGCTTAACTAACTTTTTATTTATTTTGAATATTGAATATTTTTTCTTATAAATTAATCGTAGTATTTAGAATAATCCGTTTAATGTCAAGTATCTATTTAAAATTAGTTAATAGAAAAACTGCGAAAATTTCCTATCTACAAAAAAAAGGACACCCTTTTGGGGGGCACATCCATCAATTGGGCATTATCCGAAAGTTGGTAAGGTCAATTCGCTTTGACAACTCCACACATCTTACTTAATGTCAGCTCTTGGCATTAAATCCGAAAATTAGCTGTCCATGTTGTACCTGCGTCCTTTTCGGCTGGCCACATACATGTGTAGCCCTAATAAGCTGGCTTAAGCCGTTGTCCAAGTGCTCCCCGTACACCCCCTCCCCCCCTCCCCGGCCGTGCTCACGACTTATGCCAAAACCATTACACGCATCAAATGTTGCCACACATGCTGCCGCTGCTGCTCCATATGGACACGATGTATTCAGTTGGGCAGGCAGGCAGGCAGGCGGACTGCGTCCTATGGCAGCTCCCTAGCCTATGCTCAATGCGGGCAATCCTCCGTCCTGTGCATGTCCTGCTCCCTGTTCCTGTGGCTCAGCCAACCCCATTGGCGTATTAAGACAAAAGGTTAAATTTAAATTTGAAACGCAAATGGAGATGGGACATCACGTCCACATTGTGTGTGTGTGTGTGTGTGTGCCATGCGCCTTGGTCATACATTGCAATGTGGCTGGCCGAAGATCTCCCCGTTCCTGCCCGCACCCCCCGCCATTTTACCGCCCTCTCTTGAAGTGCGCCTCCAAGCATATTGTTGGCTCGGAATTGGATTGTTAGGCGTAAGGTGTAGCAGATGGTGTGGATTCTCTGTGTGTGTGTGTGTGTGTTAGGCAAGGGTTTAGCCCATAACCCGACCGATGCGGGTGTGTGTGTGTGTGTGTGTGTGTGTGTGTGTGTGTGTGTGTGTGTGTGTGTGTGTGTGTGTGTGTGTGTGTGTGTGTGTGTGTGTGTGTGTGGAAAGAATAACAGAAACTGCTGCAAAGGCCAGAGACGTGGCCAAATAACCAGGAGGAGCTAGCTATACGTATGCTAATGGACATTTGAGATTTTGGTTTTGGTATTTTAAGCAGCTGAGAGCTCAGTTGAGATGCGTGGGCGAGGGACCGTTCGAGGAGGAGTTGGGCTGGAAAGCTGATAAGTACGTTTGATGCCGCCTCTCGAATGCTACGTGTGGCTGGCTGGCTGACTGGCTGACTGACTGGGCCATGGCCATGGCTTCGATAGCCTGTCTAAGCTGGCGGAGAGAGTGGGAGAGAGGGGGGCTGGGCAAGGCCATGATACTCATTTTGTGATTGTGTGATGATGGATGGGACATGTGCCGTGGGGACTTTTGCAGCAGCTTCGAATGCCTCAAATGCCGATAGCTGTCGAAAGGCCGGCCGAGCACAGCACGAAGAGCAGCAGGATCTCAGGCCAGGTTGCAGTGCTTATCCTTGTGCTATTGAGCGTATGCGAATCTCTGGCCCTGGTCCTGGTCCGCTCAACTGTGTCGGGCAAAAGGATTCGAACGATTTAGCATTTGAAATAAGTTGGCTCGTTGTCCTCAGTGCCCATATCCTGTGTACTCTGAGTGTGTGTGTGTGTGTGTGTGTGTGGGTCTGTTGTCTGCTTTGTTTGTGCGCGCACTATTCATACCTGATACCCAGGCCCATTAAATTCATAAAATATGCATGTGGATAAACATAATTCCGGGGCATGCGAGTAAATACTTTTGTCAAGATTTGACCATGATTGAGTGCTTGTTCAGCATATCCTGTGCGACCCTGTTCCACCCAACCCCCCAAAAATGGACCCAAATGGCAGCCCCAACGCACCACCTAACTGGCCATAACTCATACGGTCGATTGGCTTGCACACGTCCCGGATTAGTTACGGGGCAGCGACCACTCGGCCCATTCAATGGGTCACTGTTCAGGTGTCAAAGTTTATCGAAAATGGCCTTGTCGGCAACTATTTGCATATATATATTATATTTAAATTTTGGGGCTAAGCTACTCGAATATGTAAATGTTGCATGGATGTCAATACCTCTGCTCGAAATAAAGTTGGTTGTGAAAAAATCGGATTATGCTTGAAAATCAAATTGTGTGAAATGGAAAATAGTTTGAGTTGGCTTCTACTTTAAAGGGAGCGAGAGGGCGGAAAAGAAATATATTGAAAATATTAATAAGAATGTAGACATAGAAGAAGTAAAGTTATGAACGTGGTAATTAAAAAGAGAGAGAGAGAGAGAGAGAGAGAGTAAGTAAGTGAAAGGACAAGACAGCCAAAAACAAAGAGGGAGAAAGCTTTTAAGAATAGAGAAAGTGAGAGAAAGAGAGAGAGAGAGAGAGAGCGACTGTGCGAAAGCCACTTACCTATAAAATAAATACAACTTTTAACTTTTCAATTGAACAGAAAGCACCAACTATCTACAAGCTACTTTAACTTATGAGAATTGCATAGAGCGGTCTAAGTTGCCTGGCAGTCGATCTCCCTAAAAATTAAGTTACATTGTGATTACAAATTATTTGTTAAATTAATTTAAAATAAAAAAAAACAATAATTTAAAAAACTTTTAAAAGATATTTTATTAATTTATCATTTTCTATATTGAATAACATTTTGGGTACTCTTAAAATTAGATGGGCTTTTTAAGCTATTTTCTGATAGATTTCCATAATTAGGTAAAGCGTTGGGGCAAGTTTCGCTGAGTGCATTTCTAGTGGGCCTTTATTTGGGCATCGATAGAGCACAGTGAAGCAGATACCGTTACACGCTCACTGACGGCAAAAGTATTCATAAAGAGGCTGACACCACCCACTCGGCGAATGGGTGCACCGCGAGGCGAGCACTCATTAAAAATAAACGTTAATATTTTGCAGACAATTTCAACCTAATTGGCCCACATCGAGCAGTTGCCAGGGCAGCCAATGTTTTGCGGTGGGAGCAGGCAAATTAAAGGGGGCCATCGAGAGGGCTGACATGGGTGTGAATAAGAAGAAGAAAATAATTAATAACAAATAGCTAAAGCGAAAACATATAAACAAAGTGCTCAACGTGAAGGAGCAGAAGAGACAGAAATAGGCGGAAAGAGAAAGAAACTGTGTGTGCGAGAGAGAGAGAGAGAGAGAGAGAGAGAGAGAGATGGTAAAAGAGAGAGAGATAAAATGAAATAAAATAGCTGTGTCATTTCTTATTTTTGAGTGCTATTATTAAGCATTTGAAATATCATACCATGATGCGGGACATGGGTCGTTTCGCTATTTGTACGAATACATATGCATATCAATATGAGTGTGACTGTGTGTGTGTGTGTGTGTGTGTGTGTATTTTTGTGTGTGTTTGTGTTGGCGCGTTATCCATTAGCTTATATTAAAATCATTTTTTGCAGACTGAATGGCTGCTGTAAAACCCAACAGCAAACCACACAAAACCACGCCCCACACCCACAGCCAACAGACAGACAGACAGACAGACAGACAGACACAACCAACAATCACGCACTCACACACACACACACACACACACACACACACGCTCACTGGACGAGATGAATGGGCCGGGCACAAATGTACCGAGTTGGTCGCATTGTTTAATGAAAGTTCTTTCCAAAAACTTTTGCAAGCCGCTTACGGGAATGTGGACTCAGCTCTCGAATGAGTTTATAAGCATGCATGTGCGTGTGTGTGTGTGCTTCAGTGTGTGTGTGTTGGTCGTCCTGGGACATTGGCCGCACGTATGCAAATGTGGCTTTGGCTGCAACATGTGCAGATGGGCGCGTCTCGGTGGGTGGGGCACGCAGCACGGCGTTGCGACGTGTGGTGTCAGACGCCAGTTGACAGCATGTTTATTTGTTTTCCTCAGCTCACACACACACACACACACACACACACACACACACACACACACACATACCCCATTTACCCTCATCGGGCCGCTTTGGGCCTGTATGTGGCCACTGTCAATCTGAGGGTCCAACTTGGGGGATACCATATATACTATATTTCGTGGCTCATTAAGGGTCCAGTTGGTGTGTCAACATTCACATACATGTATTCACGAATATGAGTGCAGGTTTTACTGTTGTGTTGGATGTGAGTTCAATGAATATACTCAGTCATATTCATTTGGCCTGTTTGTTTCTTGTGCAATACAATTAATGCATCATTTAGAATGCACAGTAAATAACTCAAATATTCAAATACACTCCAAAATAAACATAATTATATGTTATTCAATTTCTCATAAACCATTAGTTACTAAATGCAAAACGCATTCACATTTATTCACCTTTATTATGCAAAGCTCTATGCGCTTTTATCATATTTACAATTAACAAATGCATATAAATACAATGAATATTTGGTTAGAACAGATTCAGACATTCAGCTGAGTATATGTACACTCACATATTGACCATATTGCTGTCCACCCGTCCACTCGCTTGTCCGTCATATGTCCGCTTTTGGGACATGCGCGATATTGCACTCACAGATACACTCAAACTTTTGTTCTCCTCCCTTTGTTTATTCTTATGTGAATGTGTGTATTGTACATACATATGTGAATGTGTGTGAATACTTGTTGTTGTTGTTGTTGTTATTGTTGTTGTCGCTATACAGGACTTTTGGTCCATTTAACATGTCTCATAATAATTGTGATTGGGGTTTATTTCGCATTCATTTGAATATGAATTAGCATCGTTTCGCATTTGAATGTCCAAAATGGGCCAAAAGCTATCCAATGGGTGAGTGGGTGGTTCGGTGGGGTAAGGGGGGGGGGTAAGGATGTCGGGCAAAAGGACGTCTTTGCTGAATGGATGAATAGACCAGAATTTTGCCAATTTAGCAAAAAGGGAAACGTTGCGATTGTATCTGCCAGTGGACCACAAGCACACACACTCACACACACGCACAGACACAGACACACATGCACACATCCTTAAAGATCTGAGGCAGCTGGCCACGTGAGTCAAGCGTTAGCCAAGGACCCGTCCAACTGGGTGGTTGACACTCGTAAAGACGTAAAAAACTATGCAACATTTTTAACTGTCAGTTTTGTGCAGTCACCAGAAGCTGTTCGCCTGCTGTGTGTGTATGCGTGCGTGTGTGTGTTTGTGTGTTTGTGTTTGTGTGTGTGTGTGTGTTGGCACAGGATGCGCAGCACACCCGGATTCATTCGACTGCCGCACTCGCTCCAGGCTCGTCTGACGCTCGTTTGGGGAATTCGCTCTTATTAATTAGTGCAAAACGGCCCTTGGGGGACAGAGGACCTCAGCCGGGCTTTCTGTGGGTTTTTGATTAAAGAGTTAAAATGATTGCCGAGTGGTCAACTGTACACGGCAACTGCGTAATTCCATAGACACAATCACCCAGCCACCCACTAACAAACAGCGCAGCGACAGTTACTTAACTGTGTGCTGGGTTCAGCTCTTAAGTTGGAATTGTAGTTGGAGTTTGAGTTGAGTTATGGTTGCTTTTTACAAGTGATTTGATTTTTGCTGCAAGTTTCAATAAATTTTGGATTCTACCGGAAATGTCCAGCATTATGGAAGATTAAATTTTTTAATAGATATTTAGCGTATACAATTGAAAATATATTTTTATTCAGTTTTAATCAAAAGATTTTTGCTGGGATTTATTTCCAACGATTGTATGAAACAGTAAAAAAAACATAAAACAAAGAAATAAATAAAAATCATTGTAAATCTATAAATATATGTAAGTCTATAAATCTGTCTCAGAAATCAGTAGAAATTCAAAAGTTTGTAGCTTAAATTAATTAATTTTTAACTAGTGTATGGAACAGTACAAAAATAAATGATTATAATTGTAAATCTATTTTAAATCAACTCAATTAAAAGATTTTAGATGCAAGAAAATGATTGTATATATAAATAATGCAAGCAAAAGGATCTAAATTTTTTATATACATTTTAGTATTCATTTTATAAGTTTTTAGTTTTCAATTTACCAGAAATATCTATGTCGTTTATTTTAATTTTTTTTTCATTTATAGCTAGTTTTATAATTTTTAATAATCCTATAATCTTTGTATTATTTTTTTTTTTAATTTATATAAAATTTGATTGGCTTTCTTACTTTCTAGTGCTCATTTATGATTAATATCTCATTTTTTTGCTGTCAAAACATAATGTCATATTTTTTAATTTTTTTTTTGTAAGTTTTGCTTTTGTTTTCTTTGACTGTTGACCTTCCTCTAGTGCCATTCCCGTTCCCATTTTCCGCATCCAACCCCGTTGCCATTTTCATCTCTAATTGCTGCTGTTGCGTTTGTTTGCCAAGCGCTGCTTTTGCGGTAAACGCCTAACAAAATTTTTAAAAAATTGCCTATCGCCCACTGTCAGGATGCGCCAGGATGCGACACGAAGCGCATAAATTGTATCAAAAAAAAGGAATGAAACAAAATGCAGTTCATGTGTGTGTGTGTGTGAGGACAACGGGATATCAATCCGCAGAAACATGCCCTTTCACACCGCGTTATCAGCGCCCCTTCAGCGTCCTGGCAAAGGCTCTTCTGTTCATCATTGCGAGCACATTAGATCGTAAATAAAATTAGAGCAGCGCCTTTGCCAGCGCCTCTGCTGTCCAGAACGCGCGTTCTATCAGATACGCGTGTATCTGTATCTGTATCTATGGCCGTAGCTGTGCGTTGTGTAATATTGATTAAATTGGTGAAACTCTTTTTCTATCTCTCTTTTTTTTTTAAATTACTGTAAAATTTCGCACACTCACCCAGTGGTAGCTGCCTCATCCTGCTGCTGTTGTCCGTGTCCGTTTCACCCTTTTGCCATTATCCGTTCGATTGGTGCTGCTGCTGCTGCTAATAATATTGACACAAAGGATACTTTTTGGTCGTGCACTTCATACAAAAGGTATGAAAAGAGGATGAAATACAACAGCAACAGCAACAACAACAACAACAGCAACAGCAACAGCAGCAGCAGCAGCAACGGCTTTGATCGGTGAAGTCAATTGTAACACATCGAATTGTTCGCATTGATAGATTTTGATTTATTTGCAGTTATTTATAGGCCTTCAACTGGCACCAGCCAAGTCTAACTATGCGTGTGTGTGTGTGTGTGTGTGTGTAAGTGTGTGTGTGTGAGTTCTCGTGTGTGTAGTCGATGACTCGACGCCTTATTGAGTGACGACCGACGCGGCAATGGCACCAACTTTACCTACTTCACAGCGACATTAGATTATCCGCTCTTATCCTCGATTTTTGGTTTTTAGCCTTTTAGTCACTTTTCACAGCAAAAGATTCGCACACACCATAAAAATAAAAAAAACCCACACAAGTATGTTTGTACATATATACCATATTTATATGTATGCACATTTGCAGACGAACTTGCCAAAGGAGGCAAATATTTGCCACGTGTGCCAAACGGCCTACATGACTTTTCACCTGCTTAAATCTAGCTGCAGGCCAAATACAGTTTGGTTTGCACAGCGCGAGGGTCAGTTAGCAAGTTTCGTTAATGTCTCAATTTTAAATGAAATTAATAATTTATTATTAACTTTCAGTAAAACTATTAAAGTAACATTTTTAAATGTTACCATTGCTCCTTGAAGAACAATAAAATACATGTAATGAAAAAAATTCGAGTAGTTAAAATTTGTAAAAAAGTTACGCTATTTAAATTAGTCTGTGAATTAATTTCATAAATGCTCTTTATGTTTTATGCATTTACTAGTCAGATTTCCGATATATATAAATAAAGCAACGACGTAATATATTTAATGTACGTGATTTTAAGTAGGTTTGAGTATTGAAGAGATATGTTTAGTTTTTATGCATGTAAAATTCGAGTATAATGCTTTCTCTTTTCCAATTCATTTAATTTTTTATTACATGTGTATGATAATGAATAAATTTAATGTGTAAGCAAAGTAGATAGTAAATTTTCTAATAAATTCTAAAGAGATATTTTTAAGACTGCTAGTATTTTAAAGTGTTTTAGTTTCAGGTCTAGAAGCAATTTACTGTCATTCAGACAATATCTTATGGAAATAAAGTTCCTCGATACTAATATTAATTCATTTCATTTAAAAAGAGAAAAGATAGATATAACAAAACTGTGAGCTCGTAAAAAATAGAAAAAGTCAGCATTTCATCAATTTAAATTTCTGCATAACTTCTAGTTGCATTTGAACGGAAAAACTGCAACAAGAAATAGAAAACAAAAATTTGTATTTGAATTTATCCCATTTTATTTTATTGAGGATAGAAAGTTGTAACATTTGATACAAAATTTAATTTGTCAAATAATGCTTACAAATTTAAGGTTTTATTCTAAGACATAGGATTGTAATACTTGTAAGAACAGAGCATTGTAAATTACAAATGAATTTAAGTTATAGTCTGTACATTCCATAGAATAAAAAACTTAAATTGGGATCTCTGCATTAATTGCGAGTGTAGCAAAGTATCTGTGAGATACATTTGCGAGTGAGTTCATTGTGATGTTGATGCTGCTGCTATTTTTTAGTGTTGCGTCATTCCCTTTTGCAACTACAGTCCGACTGTTGAACTGTCCGGCTGTCCGCCAACCACAGCCCATGGCCATAGGGTGGTTCAGAGATAACTCCGCAAACTTCAGCCAAGCGACCGTGTGGGTGTGCGAGTGTGTGTGTGTGTGCTTATTGCATATCCTTAAGGTAATCACATTCACAATATAATAAAACCATGCGGTGACGTTCCTTTTGCGTTACAGCTGCCGCTGGCCAAGCGGCTGTTTGAGCCATCATTTGCGGCCACAGCGACTGCTGAATGTCCTGCAACACATGTGGCTGTCTGTCTGTGTGTGAGTGTGTGTAGCGCACTTGCTTGTGTGGCGATAGCCGGCACATGAGCAGCATAAGAAAAAGGCTGCCTTCAATTTTTTTTTTCTTCTCTCTGTGTCCTTTTTATTTTATTTTTTTTTGTGGAGCGTCTTCTTTTCGTTTATTTTGAAAAGTTTGTTGGTATCCGGCTACAAGTCCCTTGGGCAGCATTTGCCACCCCATTCGGAGGCAGCTGTGAGAAGACAACGCTACAACCGAACCACCCACACATGCACACACACACACACACACACACACACACACACACACACACTCACCTTCTCGTTTGAAATTCTTCAAGTTAATGTTGTTGTTTCTGTTTTTTTCATTTTGGTAACTGTGTTTTTTTTTGGTTTTCGAAAATGGACATATGGCCATTGGCATGCTCAAGCCCGAACCCATACCGCCCACCCCCCCTCCACATTTATCAGTGCATATGTGTGCGAGTGTGGTTATCTCCATGTGGGTTTTAAAACCTTAAACAATTTCGGCAACGGCTTGCGAATAGACTGTAAATTGGGAAATTAATGGCCCTGTTACGGCTCGTGTATTGTTTTTTAAAGGGTTTCCATTTTTTTTGTTTCCTTTTTTTCCTTTTAACATGTTTTCGTTTATTTTATTTTTCTTGTTGCCCCAACTGACGAATAGGCGGCCCGCTGGGTCGTTGTCTGTGGCACGAACGGACTTGGACTTGGACTTGGCATTCCTGTGGCTTTCCATTAGAAGTTGGCTGTTTGAGCTGCTTACAGTCAATCAGCTAAGAACTAAATATCTTATCCGCTTACGACTACTAATTGGATACATTTGCAACACATTAAAGTTTGACCTTGGAATAAATATATATTTGTATATATATTTACAATATATTTACATATTTATTAGTGGTTGGAAACTTTATGCAAACTTTTCGCCAAATTTTTGCGTTGTGTTGTTTTTTTTTTGTAGCAGGCTGAAGATACATTGCAATCGGCCCTTTAGAACAATAGTTTAACAAAAAAAATATATATATATATTATGGCAACTTTTTATCAAGATCTAATAACATGTATATTTGATCTATATTGTATATATATAAATAATATACATTTTGTGCGAACCCACTTTTAATGTATACAAATATTTATATTTTAATATTTAAAAATTTTGCAAGTAGATTACTATACTTTTATTAAAATTTTTTATAAATCTAATTCTCATCTTAAACTGAGTTTCAGATATTCAGATTAAACATAAAAAGTCTAGTTAATATTTATTTCTTCAATTCAGACTCATTCGATATCAGAGAATAAATGATTATTTATGTAATACAAAAAGATTATATTATTTTATCATATTTTATCTTCTAGATACCTTAAAAGGGGTCTTTTTGAGGTTAACTCTTCTGGCTATTCTCTAATTGCTGGCTAGAATTTAAGCAGTTTATATCTTTCTTTCTCACATGCTTAAGAGTTAAATATTATTAAAATATGCACATTAATTGATTGCTATCCTCTGGCTAACAGTAGTTAAACAAGGGAGGAAAAAATCGAGGGAAAGGGAAAAGAAAACATGTTAAAGCAATGACAATAATAAATATATGTGTTTATGTAATATCAAGTGCGGCAACTGAGAACAGAGACCCCAATTGGTAACGTAGTGGGCAAAAACCAAACAAAAACAATAAGAGTTAGAAAGTGGGTGTGTGTTGAGAAAGGGGAGAAAGCAGCACAGCGAGAAGCATATGCAAAAAGGGGGGGGGGGGGGGGGGGGGGGGGGGGGGGGGGGGGGGGGGGGGGGGGGGGGGGGGGGGGGGGGGGGGGTCGGCCAAACGAAGCGGTCAGGACATGAACATAACCCCCACTCACACACACACACACACAAAGACATGCGACTATAGATCGAATGGAATGATACACATTGAGATCCCAAAATGTAGCTCGGACTTTTGGGGGGTGTTTGGTTGTGTGTGTGTGTGTGTGTGTGTGTGGGGGGGTAACTGTGTGCTGTGGAAGGGTGCAGGACAGCGCAGGACCTTTTATATTTACATGTCTTAAAATTTTAAAAAGGACCACAACAGGCGACCAGGCGACGACCAGAAAGGACCTTGGCAGCTGTTTTGCATATGTATGTGTGTGTGGGAGTGTGTGTGTGTGTGCTTTTGGGTGTAGTTTTGACAACGAGCATTGGGCCAAAAAGTTTGCTCTTTGTATATACACATATGTCCAAATGCGAACGTGTGTGTATGTGTGTGTCTGTGTGTGTGTATTTTGTGGTCCTTTTGGGTGGCTAAAGGTCCAGAAGCTTGTTCGGTTGCCCGGTTCCGTTTCATTAGTTGGACTGTCGTTTCGTTTACCTTGTAGCTATGCAAAATAGCGGGAGAAGCGGGCGGCAAGTCACATATGTACACATATACATACACATATACATGCATGCGTGTGTGTGTGTGTGTGTGTTGTGGCTCCGCCGAATGCCGAATTGGATTTATACGTGTATAATAAAAGTACTTGACGGGAGGGCCAAAACACTAAATGACTATAAAAAGCACTTTGAAGAGGGTCAAATGGAGATAAATTTGTGTGTATGTGCGGAGTGTGTGTGTTTGTGTGTGTGTTTGTGTGGCCACAAGGACTTGCGGGACGCTATGTTAAGGATATTTGCTTGTGTCTAATGTGTTTTTATTTTCCAGCTCGTTTTCGTCTTACGTTTTACGATTTCGACGGTCACTTTTGTGGACGTGGCGAACGTTTGCCGGGCGTCAAATGTCCTTCGTCCTGCGTAAAAAGGCTATTTGCATGCATGCATGTGTGTGTGTGTGCTCGCCTATGTGTGTTCGCCTGTGTCTTGGGGGGGTCTTCGTGTTTGGGGGCCTTGTGTATTTTATGGCCACACACTCACACACAAACACACACACACACACACACACACACACACAAAATATTTCTTTTTGCGCCTTTTGACATCGGTCGTTTGGTCGTTGGACCAACCGACAACTCGACCCGTCATTTGAATAGTACCTATCCATACGTTAGGCAAACGCAAAGACCCCAACTCCTTTCCCTGCTCTAAACTTTACCAATTTCCCATACCAATTTCAGTCAGAATATAGTGGGCATGCAGTTGGGTTTATATGAGACGAACAAATGCTCTTCTACCCAAAAAAAATTTTTTTTTAAACTAATATTTATAAATAAAGAAAATATATTTTTCCTGAGTTAAACTTGTAATTATATTGATATATTTCGGCTGTTTTAGGAAAGGACCATGATTGTTATTGGTTACAAATATTCAATTTGTGCAGAATTAGGCGTGTTAGTGTAAAAAATAAAAATTCGAATTTTTGCTAAACTCATCTAAAATCTTCTAGGAACATCATATTTATGTATATCAAGTGCTTCTTCAACTCCATTTAAACTGTATTCTAAGCTTATGACTGGGATTCATATGAATATACGAATATTCGCTTACATGACTGATCTCTGTAAATTCTGAACAAAAAATTCTATGTTCAATTTCAAAATTCACAATGTTCACAATCAATTTCAAAATTCACACTTTTCAAGAGCTCAACCAAAGTTTGCAACTCGCATTCCTGTAGTACACAAAAAAAAAGAGAACAGAAGCGAAGGAAAAACTTCTCGGTAATACGATACTTTTGTTCAGGGTTGAGATGTGACTGGACGTTTGCATCCATTTCTAATTGCAAACTGTCAATTACTCTGAGAAAGAGCGAGTGCCGGAGAGTTATGGCCCAAGGTTGGCCCCTTGTCAGTTCCCGGCGGAATAACTAAAACGCCGAGCCAACATATATATAAATGTGGCACAGCAAATGTTAACGTCAATTGGCCCATCTGGCAAATGGACATCGAGCCAAATTTGCAATTTTTATGGCTTATAAAAAACCAATAACAACAACAACAATAAGGAGTTGGAGGACACTGAATGACTAGTGGCTGCGTCCGGTGTTGTAACTTGATACTCGATACCGATGCCGCCGCCGTTGCTCTTGTCCGCTCCCCCTCCCCCCATCCTGACCGAACCCTTTGCAAGGACGCAAAACATGATTAATTTTTGTAGGCATTTTAATGCATTTTCAACGTAGTTGTCCGACGACCTTTGAAGAAAAAACAAGACAAAAGCAAAAGCAAAAAAAAAAAAACAAATCAATCATATTAAAAATTTTCCTGAAGGGTTTTCCACGAAAAGCTTAAACATTCCGCCTAATTGGGGTGCCTGCCATTTGGCCCTGACCGCACTTTTCGTTCAAGCCGCCGGACATTTGACCATACGACGAAGGTCCTTCCCCGAGTGCACTGCAGAAAGGAAAACGGGTTTGGCAGGGAACGTCTTGGGGTTGCTTCGGACAACTGGACAACTGGACCGTGGGTCCTCTCGGGCAGCCGTCGGGATCACCTTTTGATGTTCATCTTGAGACACGCGTCTAAACACGGCAGCAAAGTTCAAATTGATTAGACCGTTGAATCACTATGAATGCATTCGGTTGCGGCCACTTTGGCCAAGGTCAAGACATTTGACGCATTCGGATCAGGCCAAGCGTTTGGAGGTATAGTTTTCTACGTTCATTATGCAACATAGAAATTTATGAGCAGTACAAAATATACAATTTTATTCTTAGTTGAATAAAGTTGAAAAATGATTTAATTATAGTTCTAATATATGTATATGTTGCTTTATTTATTATTTGGTGAGAGCTACAATCTGATTAAAAATATATTTTTTATTTGTGTAATTTTGAGGTAATATTGCGAACTAAACTCGAAAATTGTTTTAACAGATTAAATTTCCCAATACTTATCTGCTATTCTTAATAAAATGTTTATTAAAAGAAATATCTTCCGGGATTATTATTCATTAAACTATTATTAATTTATGAGTGATCAAACTATTATGAATATTTATGTAATATTATATTTGAGAATCTTTTTAATGACTTGGAGTCGCCTTGAATCCCAGATTAGATTTGTGGGTCTAGTAATGTCTAATATTCTCTTAACTAATTATAATAAAATTTCTCTGCGAAATATTTGTATGCTCTGTATATCTTTTGCTTGGTCCAAATTATTTTTAGTATTCTAACTTAAACTAATGCAGATGTCTACATTCTATAAAATTCTCTCTACTTTTTCTTTTTAATTCATCACATTTTATTTTAGTCAAATTTTGTAGTTTTTTTTTTTTAATTATTTTTTTAAGATAGTAAATATTTGGTTTTGATTAATTATATTTTTCCCTAACACCCTCTTTCACATTTTTAGCACTTATGATAAGTTGTACTCACGATCGAGCTAGAAGAACTGATAGTTAGGCAAAGGAATTTCAACAACTGACGACTTTTCTGTTGAGCTGCTGATCCTCTAGGGGTTTCGTTACAGTGGCGTCCAGAATAACAATCTACGTTGCACTGCAAAAGGTCACATAGTATGCACCTCCCTGATCTGATTGGAACTATTTTCTACCCAATCGGGTGTATTTGATGTTTTACTAGGGGTTGTTACTGATCTCAGCTATGAACCTACCCTTAATAAACAAATGCTGTGTGTATGCTATACTAAGTATGAAAGAGATGCATGGCTGAGAAGAGAGTATACAAAGAGAGGGAGAGAAAAAATTTAGAACAGTTAAAAATTACCTGAGTTCGACATTTGCATAGCTCAAGTTTCAATTTTTACCTAAGCTAAAGCCAAAGCCAAAGAGTGAAGGATTGATTTAATTGTTGAGCTGTTTGTTATTAATGTTGCAGTTCTGAGATCGTATTGCTGATAAGTACGATTTATCAACACTTGGCATCAACTATATATTTTATTACTTAATTAAGATCTTTTAAATGTATTCAAACTTAATGTTGATTATTTTTATTATCGATTACATATCTTTGATTTGGCTAGCCGAATTGCATTTTGAATATTTTTACTTACATTTACTTACGTTCAAATAGTTATTATAAAAACTAACTATGTGGATTCAATTACAATTGAAATCAGAGCAGGATTTAAAAAATGTTATTTAACTCTCTTCTCTTACGAAAAATTGTTTTTTTTTTCAAAGATATTACCAAAAATATATTGCCTTTAATAGCAACAATCATTAATCAATTATTCATTAATCATTTTATTTGCCTATAAGGTTGTTTATTTTTGAACACTTCGAAAAATGCAATTTTTGTTTGCATTTTTTTATTTTAATGTTTTATTTGGTACAGTTGTGACTGGTTGCAACTATGTATGTTAACTGAAATTGACGTTAGTTTTTCTATGCTAAGCATGTATAATTTTTTGGCTATCTTTCTCATACATTTCGTTGAAAAAAACAATTACATAGTCTACTTTTTGGGGGGCAGACTGGGCATTAACCGTTACTGGCGCCTTGGTAATTCCAAAATGTTGCTGGAATGTTGATCATAAGCAAATTATTTGCCTGACGAATGCGGAATGTGTGTAGTTTTTCAAGTTATTTGAATAAGGTCTGCAGCTGGGCGGGCATGGGAGATTGGGTGTGGGCTGGCTTTTGGGTGGGTTTTTGTCAACTCAACTTGTCTAGACCTAAAAACAATGAATGTCGAATATCTGTTTGTGATTTGTTTGAAATACTTTTCAAAGGTAGAACACACACACACACACACACGCACACATATTAGAAGAGAAAGGCAAGCATTTAAATATCTTTCGAGTGGTCTCAAATTAATTTACACCCAATACACACACACACACATGTGTGAAGAGAGTGTGGCATCGGGTGACAACGACAACGTAAAGGACGACCAGCAGGAGCAGGGCAACAATTAGAAGCCAAAAAACCGAAGCCAAGTCGCCAACGAGCACAAAAGGCCCCCAGCGTCGGCTTTTGCTTACAGTCTTATGTAGCTAGTGTGCGAGTGTGTGTGTGTGTGTGTGTGTGTTCACATGTGTATAGCATTTGAGTTGTGCGTGTTTTTGTTTTCTTTTTTACGACATGGCTGCAGCTTCACATGGCTGACTCGCAATGCTCTCAATTCCCCAGCGAAATCTCCACCATGGTCGAGCCCCATTTTGTCCCCCAGGCTCCAGTCCGGTTCGTATTTGCCATCTCGTTCTGTTGCTGTTGCCGGTTCTGGTTCTGGCTCTTCTTCTTGTGCTTGTTCTCACGTTCTCGGCGAGAACAAAAGGTTAAATTCGCTTTCAAATGGTCAGAATTATTTAATGAAATGGGTTTTTCGAGGTGGCGGGCGATGGGCGATGGCGGACAGGCAGGCGCACTGCGTCCGACATCCCGGAGAGTGGGCGCACACAGCTCTCTCCAAGTGTGAGTGTGTGTGTGTGAGTGTGTGTGAAAAAGGGTTATTGCTGCCGGCAAGCAAACACCACCGGCTACCCACTGTGGACAACGGACGGCCGACTGTCGACGGCCTTTGGCTGCCAGCCGACCATCCAGCCGTAAATCCACCCGCCGTCGCCATTACGATGCGCATCCATTTGCCGTCCAACTGTAATTCTCTGAGCGTGTGCGTGTCTCTCTGTGTGTGTGTGTGTGTGTGTGTGTGTGCTTCTGAGTATATTCAATGGTTGCCGCAACTGCCTTTTGCATTAGTGTCAAGATGTCCAGCCATGGAAGTTTCTTACTCACAATTAGCAAAACACGGAAAAGTGGCCCCGTAATGTGATTCAACTCCATGGAAATTGCGCGCTAAAAGACGCAAGAAATAACGCCCACAAAAATATTTACTAAGTTTGAAAATTTGAATATACATAAAGATTATTTAAAGAAACAATTCACAACACAAAGGGTATATTCTTGCCCTATCCAAAGTACTTTGTTTTTACTATATAGCTATAAAAACAGTTTTTAACCTCTTGACTTTGCTGATTGTTTACGGTTTTTACAAATGCAGATTTTGATCGTTTATCTTCAATTAAAATATAATGTGCTTAGGCTCAGATGAGCTGATTGGTGGAATATAGTATAGTATACGAGTAGAAATATTTAAGCATTCATTAATCATATGATTGAGCATAAACAATTTGTTTATTAAGCGAATGCTTGAATATTTCTTTATTCAAAACAGCCAATTTTTGGTATTACAATTTTTTTTAAATTAAATAAATTGGGTAGAATATATATTAATATTAATAATTATACAACTATTGATTAAGTCGACTTTACGTTAGAAGCAAAATAAAGTCAAATAAGAATATAATCGGGTGTATCTGACAGTAATTCACAGTACAAAAAACTTAATTGTTCAGAAAAATAAATAAATATATATACATTTTTGTAATTTGTAACTTTGTTTAAAATTTTTCGGGTCGATTTTTAGAAAATTGTCTGCCAAAGTAAGCGTACCAAATAAAAATTTGTTTGAATTTTGTGGTGAAGCTATTCAGATCGTCTACAAAACTTGCAGTAACAGCAATATATTCATTCATTCATTCATAGCTTCAGTGGCTAAAAAAAATGCATTCGAACGGGCAAACGCACGTATGGACAGCAAGACGGACATTGCGCCAACTAATATGTTGATTACTAGTATAAATATCAGTTATTTGGATATGGCTTAGATATACTTAAAATCTAAGATATTACATTGATATTGCACAAATATAAATTAACTTAATGTTCAAGCGAAATAAATTCTAAAAATGATTTTCCGCATGTAAATAAAATATATTTAGTAAATTTTAAAAAGAGTTTTTGCTTAGTTTTAAAAATATTGTATGTGAAAGTTAATGAATAAAGTAGAGATACCGAAATACGGCTCAAAATGGATGCCTCAGGGAAAAGGGTTTATTTATGGCAAAGTTGTGAGTGTCGCAAATCCAGCAGAAGCGTTTAACATATGCTTAGCACTTGGAGGTGGGTTCAATCATATAATTCTGCTTCAAGCTGCATTTGCCAACAAGGATGTCATTAATGTAAGTAGAGTGATAAAAAAATATCCTTTGAAGTTGTGTCCTGGACAGCTTTGGCTGCTCTGTACAGGCTGTGGAGTATATAAATATTCAATTCTAATTCGAAATGTACATAAGTTGTAATTATGTGCATGTGTGTGTGTGTGTGTGTGTGTGTGTGTGTGTGTATGTGTGTGTGTGATTGTTGCAGACACTTTGAGGGTTGATTGCTAAACTTTATAATGAGAGCAAGGAACACACGCGTGCCTCAAAATATTTACACACAATGGGCCAAGGTCTAGGCTGGACCCCGGCCAAGGGGTTGGACCGGAGGAAAATGACAGGCACTGGCCGTTGGTCGGCCGGTCAGCAACGGCTTTGGCCTTTGGTAATTTGTATGTCTGTGTGTGTGTGTGTGTGTGTGTGTGCGAGTCGCTTTTCAACCCTTGATAAGCTTGTGTGTGGAAATGGTAACGGGAGACGCAGCCATTGCATCTGGTCTGGCAACTGGGAAACGGGAGTTGGGAGTTGGACATTTTGGGATAGGTAACGGGACGAATGTGTCTTTAAACACTGCACGTTCAGCTGGCAACATAAGGCAACAACAACAACAACAACAGCAACAGAAATGGAAATTCAAATAGAAGTAGAAATAGACACAGGATGCGGCTCAGGAACAGAGGCAGTTGGACAGGCACGCACCGAAACAGAGACTGAGAGGGACAAACAGACAGAAAGAGAGAGAGAGAGAGAGAGAGATTAAAGGTTAGCACTCGCGACCTTGTCGGTGCCCCGTTGAGGCACTGGCTCGACGGCAGCTTGGCAAAGCAGCTTGTGGCATGTACGTGCTCGTTGTTGCCTGTCGCGGCCAACCCATTAAAGCGAATCGTAAATCAAATGAGTTGCATAAATGCCTACAAAATGTTTCAATGTTTTTGAATTTTGCGGCAAACGCCAAATATCCGCAAGTTGGCAATAAACATTTGTAGCCAGCCAATTTTCAGACTAGAATACCATTTTGATGGCTCGCAAGGGGAGTCACTTGGCTAAGTGGGGAGCCGAAAACTTTAGCGCTAATAATTAGATTCCCTGATTATGCGAGCTTTTTCGGGCAGTTAGCAGCTTGTTTCGGGAGCTTCATTGAGCAACTTGGCGTCGTAAAACATTTTACAACACTGCACTTGCCGCACAATTAGTTGCCGCATTAGAAAACTGATATTGAATTATTTTTTGCTAATTGCTTACGATTTATGCAGTAGGTGGCTTTAGCTGCTGAGCCTCTTAGATGAGCCAAACATTGTTGCCGGACTTTCCAACACTATTTGAAGTAAAAACAAGAACGCTGCATTATTATTATTATTTTGAAGATTTTCGGTATTTTCTACTTTGTGCGATGCGGGGTGATAAGCTTAAAGCATAGGCGTATGTTTTTGAAATTTTTTTTTTTTGAAAATGACTAAGGGGTATATATTTTTTCTATCCAAAAAATACAAAATTTTTTTCCCCGAAATGCATCGATTTTAAATGTAGAATCGAACCAAATAAAAAATCATGACCAGAATGCCATCAAACATGAAAATCAAATCAGTTTTTACAATTTTATGGGTATTTGAAATATGAGACCTATGGGACACAGAGCTTTACATGTCCAAATTTGTCTAAATTTAATTTAAAGAAGGTGACTAGTTATCTACTACTTATCTTTAGCTTAAAAACTGAGGGAGATATCTGTTTTTTAAGGGCAGGGGCGTTGCGGAGCATTCCAGTGCGTTCATCCGGAGGGACAGATGGACAGCATGACGGACATTGCACAAACTCAATATGCTAGTTTTAATTCGTGAACGAGTTTAAAAACAGTCAAAGTTTTTATTAAATATAAATATATATGTTGGCAATAAAATCTTTGTCGGCCTATTTAAGCTAACGGATTTCAAGGGAACTATTTAAAATTACCTATTAAATTACTTGTTGACGGGAAGTTGGTTGGCTAACGGAGGAAGAGCCATAACCAGCAGCTGTTGGTACTCATGTCTGGTGTCTGTAAATAAAATAAAAATAAACATTTAAGTTTTCTGAGTATTCAATATATTTTATTTATCATAACTGCGGTGCTTTATGCTCTGCCATTATGTAGTTCTCAAGATCCAATATAGCACAATACTTACTTTATATTTGTTTAATAATATTTATCAAACAATCGAATTTCCAAGAATTATTTGACAAGAAACCACTAAAGAAAAAATTGATTATAGAAATAATTTTTTAAGAACTATGCAGCCAATTCAAGTTAGCAGAGCAGTTAAAATTTAAGTTTGAGGTACTTGTAATATTTGTAGCGTTTGTATTTTTATTTAAATTCACCCCACTGCGGTTAATGTAATCTATGCGTTATTCAAATTTTTAAATTTTTTTTCTTTTTTAATTTTCAATTATTCAATTCAGTTTTCACTTAGCTTCCTATGTATGTATGGCTTGTCTCACTACCTCTCCCTTTTTCCGCCCACTCTCCTTGGCTGCCTTTTTTGGGCTCTGACTGCGTCAGTCGGGCAAGGGGGGGATGTCGGCACAGATATGGGATCGGTCTTGGGGGTCTTGGGCCGACGCTAACCTAGTCAAATAAAACACTTTCTAAAATTTGACTTTGGGCAGAAACCGCATTCATTACTCTTAGCCGAAGGATGTGTAACCCTTGCAGGAATTTACCGTTTTTAATCTCATTTCAAAAGTCCTTTCCAGGCGCCGCACACACGCACACACACACACACACACGCGACGGATGTGCCTGTGTGTGCATATGGTGTAAATATGAGTATTGGTCCAACTTGGCTAGTGTCAGATGGAAAAATAAGTTCTGGTCGAGGGCTTTTTGGGGTTCGCTGGGCAGTAGGCGGGAAGGGGGGGGGGGGGGGGGTGGGGGGGGGGGGGGGGGGGGGGGGGGGGGGGGGGGGGGGGAGCAACTGTTGGATTGAAAATGATGGTCCGACAGATTTTGAAAATTGCCAGCCAGCCAGCCAGCCAGTCGTGGACCAGCGCGACGATGGGCCAGACAGCCGCCAGGCATTCATTGCAAGCAGTGGCTTGCGGGCAGATGGGCCCAGGGGGAGGGGCGGTGGTGTGTGTGGTGTGGGGCAGGCAGATTGGGCTGGGGTGGGGGGGCAGACGGCGAACGCAATGGCGTCGGGCGACGTGCAGTAGGACTCGAGGCGACCGCAGACCTGAGCCTTGAGCTGGGTAAATATTTGTGGTTTCCGAAAGGATACTTTTAGCTATGCGTAAATTCAAAAAGGCAAATTGGCAACTTTTGAGCAGACCCCCACCACCCCCCACCAAACACTCTCTCCATTGCCCAAGCCATTGGATATGCTGCGGCCTGGGCTCATTTGCTGGCCGCTGCGACCTCGGGTGTGACTTGAGTGTTTGGGCCAGCTGCTCTACACAACTAGAGTGTGTGCGTGTGTGTGTAAAGATACATATCTTCTGCCATTGCGTCAGCCGCATCAACAAATACAAATACACACCCACACCCGAACACACACACGTGAGGCTGCTGCGCCTGCGGCTCTGTTTGGCGTAGGATGTCTGCCAGCTGGGGCTTGGGGTTTGCGTTTTTGGAGTCGGGGCTTGGGCTTTGGCTAGGGCGCTGGTGATTTCATTAGAACGGTGACCAAATAGATTTATTAATCCTAAGGCTAATAAATAGTGTGCGACATTAAAACACACACACACACACGCACGCATACCGAGCACAGCTTCCGCTTGAACATTGGAACCGGTTGATGGGCGACACCGCCCGCCCCTGTCAAAGGGGTTGTTGCTGTTTATTTTTCGGGCATAAAAGGGCAAATTTGATGGCTCGTTTTTTTTGGTTTTTTTTGTTTGGTCAGCATCAGTGTGAGATCACATCCCCTGCCCCTGCCCTGCCTCTGCCCTGACTGGTCAGCTTTTAGCCGGCAAATGAGGCTGTGGATGAAACAATTAACCTCTGAGGGGATCTGCTGATCTCTCGACTGGGATGCTGTGACAAGAAAAACAAGTTTATTAAAGCATAATTTAGAGGATTTTTTTGAACCTTTTGCTAACTTGTTGACCCGCTGACCTTTGGTGGCACTCGGCGGCAAATTGTTGCACTTAGTTGGTAATTAGCGCTTGTCGGGGAATTTAATTAAGGCCAAGCCGAGCTAACAATTCGTCTCAGCTGAACAGTCGATTGTAGTTAAAGCAGCCACCCACCTAACTGACTAGTCTCTAGTGATGCGAACGTGCAACAATTTCAAATGACACATGCCACATGCCACATGCCACATGCTGCAGTCCTAACTCTTTGACGAGCCGTTAAAATGACAACATGTGCGCACTCATTACCTGCCAACTAACTGGGCCTGCAACTGGTATTAAAATAGATTCGAGGGGGGGGCTGGGGCGTCACTCGACCTGGACTTGGTTGCTGTCCGAGCAATGAGCACGCGTCCCATAAATTTGCGACAAGCGCAATTAAATGGGCGGCACTGCGATTTCAAATTTAATTAAATTAGACCAAGGCCTTTCCAGCTAGTCGAGTACAGATCCTAAAACAGTTTCTTTTTCTCGTGACAAAAAGATGTTGTAGTAAATTCTCAAATATACAAAATTTCAATTGGTGTTAAATATTTCTTATTAAAACATAATCTAAATTAAGAAGAGAAAACACACTTCCATTTATGGTAATGTAAAAAATAAAATTTTAAAGTTACAAACGTGTTCCGTATAAATCGACAAAATTGGCAGCTAATTAAACTTTCTTATCCAGTAAGCAGAGGCCGCTTGACACTCTCAGTAGAATCAGAATAAAATAAAAATAAATTTACTAAAAATCGTTTATTTGTACTGCTCACAAAGTTAAAAAAGTATTTAAAAAGTAAATACTGTATACCTAAGTAATCCCAATGATTTTTTTTTATCACAGATTTAAAGTATAAACATAATAAAAACAAGTAAGAACGTTGCAGTCGGGCGTTACCGACTGCGTTATACTCGTTCACATTCTATTATTTTAAAAAATTTCGATATTTGAGAATGGGGGTGGAGGTTAGGGTGTGAGTGGGGATGGGGGTTTGTCGCCGAAATTTTAAGCCGATCTTTAAAGGCGGTAGCCAGTTATCTACCCTCTAAGTTTGGTAACTCTAGCTTAAAAACTGTGGGAGATACAGGCATTTGCGGCGGGGCGATGGCGCTGGGGGGCGTTCTAGTGGGCGTAGCCGGGGTATCAAGGTCTCATTTTTTAGGGGAGGTCATCAGCTATCTACATACCATTTTGGTGGTTCTATC